>JAWPHD010006915.1:0-136990 GCA_037043455.1 Cyrtodaria siliqua | reverse complement strand
TGCAATGTATTCAAATCATATTATAATATATATTAATTTTAGGTTAGATTTTCTACAAAATATTTCCTAAGATATAATGTGTAACAAGTTCGGTAATTAACTGAAGTTTATTTTACAAAGATATCATGTTATGCAACTTTAAACCTAACAACGGGTTCTGGGATTATAACAAGTTGTAGGTGTCACATAAGTAATATTAAGTAGATAAATCCAAAACTTGTATAATTTCCAATCCCGGATCACCACTGATATTTCACCCATCAAAATAAAATTCAACATTAACAAAAATAGAAGTAGATACAACACAGTATTGAAACAAAGCTTGATTTTGATCTGTGCCACTGCAGTGAGTCCATGGGACACGGATGCCCCTGTTGTAATGCTTGTTTGTTCGTTTGTATGTATGGTGATTTATGTCATTTCAACACAAAGTCATGTAAGGTTACAAATAACGGTCAATTTTTGTGGTGGAGGCAGACCACCCACTTTTCCTGGGTCAGACCACCCACTTTTCCTGGGTCCGACCACCCACTTTTCCTGGGTAGAACCATTACAGTACACCTCCCGCCATCCGTAAGAATCGTCACTTTTTCACCTGTTGTAATGTAATCAGTCATGCAAGTTTGCTAATGATGAATTCATCTTGGCATCCATAAAATTTGGGGGGAAAATCGCAGAAAAATGTTGGGAGGAGTTGGAAACATAAGATATTTGTATGTAAAATTTGAAGAAAAAACACACCATAACTCGACTAATAAAGTCAATTTTTTAAGCTAAACTGATATGTACATCTTGGCATAATAGTGAACCATCCTGTAAAATTAAACTGATATGTGGGTGGAGTTAAGACACACAAGATAATTTAATGTAAAATTTCACAAAAAAAGCCATAACTACGTTATTATGTGTTCAATTTGTATGATAAATTGTTAAATGATATGCACCTGTTGGCATCAAAGTGAACCATCCTGAAAAATGTCGTAATCTGTGGAAATTTTAAAGCTAACAAACCATTCAATTTCTTTGCCGAAACAATATACACATCTTGACATTGTGCTCTCAAAACAAACTAGAGGTTGTTTTCAGTAAAAACATGGCTCGCACCACTGTCGTATTCAATACTTATATACTATATGCTATAATTATGAACATTTTTATACAAACAATTTTATACCGACATTATGTCAGACTAAAAAGATAGACACGATTTAAAAAAAACATTCTAAATTTTGATAATGATCACTATACATGCAGCCAACTGGAACAAGATGACAATATGTGCAACTAGGCTTGGTACTGATTATTCCTACCAAGTTTGGTTGAAACTCGACAGGGGGTTCAAGAGAACTAGTTGGGTCAAAGTTTATTTGGGGCCATAACTCTGCCAAAAATCATTCAACCAGAACACAACGACAATAAGTGCAACTGGGCTTAGTACTTATAATCTCTACCAAGTTTGGCTTAAATCCGGCAAGGGATTCAGCAGAACTATTCCGGACAGTGTTTGTTGTATTAAAACCTTTAAAGGGCCATAACTCCGCCAAAAATCATTTGACCAGAACACTATGATGATTTGCGCAATAAGGTTCAGACTCCACACACTTTAAACCACCCAAATATTTTTCATACTCCAATGAAAAACTAAAAGAGCTCATTTCATTCCTTAAATGAATCTTTGCTGCTTCAAAATGCATACAGTATGAATATAGAAAGTACATACTTTAATTATGGAACATTACCATCGTTTACAAAATTAACCAATAGCGCTAATCCTTTTATAAAGCTAAAAGCATTAAAGTGAATGTACTTTGGAAACTTGGTAGGGATGATCAGCACCAAGCCTAAATGCGCATATTGTTGCCGTGTTCCGATCAAATGATTTTTGGTAAAGTTATGGCCCTTCAAAGGTTTTAATACACAGACTTTGTCTGGACTAGTTCTCCTGAACCCCTGGCCGGACTTCAACAAATCTTGATTATGATGATCAGTACCAAGCCATCCAAATGTTTTTCATACCCCAATGAAAACCAAAAGAGCGCATTTCATTCCTTATATTTACATAAATATTTACCTTTAAAATGGCGTTGATTTCTTCTCTATATACGCCAGATTTACTATTTATTTCGAAAAAATAGTTTATTATACGGGGATTTTTATGGAGTAAAATGTAATAGCCGTTACGATCGGCAACATTTTAGACACACCCCTCATGCGCAATATTCTATTAAGTTAAGCTCCGCCCATCATCCAATGAAAACCGTTAAAGGGCATATCAAGAGGTATTCCGAAGGTAATGGTATTATTGGAAAATTAAATGCAGCGTGTCAAATAAGATTCATCGTAGCGAATGCAATAGCAATGTAAATATTACTCATTATTAAGGCCTGATTAATGAATGTCTTTCAGACCATAAAGTACAGTTTTTACAGCTATATCTTATCAATGAAGGATTTTGAAATAGAAAGTGTATTTCATCCTACACCTTGCCAGACAATTTAAAAAATACGGGACATGCAAGTTTATTCACCGGACTGTTAGATCAGAAAATGTATAAGGACCGATGCAAAGCTAAATTCCATATAATTCTGGTCTGTCTGTCCAGACATAGTCTGAAACACACATGCACTATTTGTTATTATGGTTTTGGATAATAAACTAGAAGAAATACTTGTGTCGCTGGTCATGTCCTCATTTCAACAAGGACAATCTTATTATAAGTTTGAAGTTTGAAGACAGAGGGTGCAATCCTTCATGAATTATGGATCAGATTTTGTTTTAACTGTAAATGTTCCATGGAAAAGTGCATAACTCTGCACTCAATAATTGGTAAGAACAAACTGTATACAGTTTCATGACCTTTTGCCAAGGTATGAGCTGCGTTGGGTTGCAGGTTAAAGTTTTATAAAAAGGGGCATTTCTCTGTCAAAATGGAAGTCAGAGTTATTGGACATGTGTAACGAAATTCCTTGTGGTAAGGAAGATGAAGATGTGTGTGAAGTTTTATGAAAATAAGTCAAATACTTTTCAAGTTATGGCCAAGTTTAGGTTGCAGGTAATAGTGTGACGGGCAAAGACGGACAAAGTGGTCCCGTAGTGTCTGCCACAAAAATATCATTCAACAGTGCACATTGTGCATGGCCAGGAGGATGTCATGATCAATGGGCATGTCTTATAAACATCCGCCCAGAGACTGCATCATAGCAGTCTGCATAAGACAATATTGACCTAGCGCATAGAAGGAAATATATGTAAATGAGGTATAATATAGTGTGTTAGTGGATTTTTCACACTTTAATCCACCAGTTCAGTGGGATTCATCTATTTTTTATTTGTTTAACATCATTTTGCAGCACATTTTAGGCTACGCATGACTGTCTATTTTTTTGTGGTGGAGGCACACCACTCACTTATTCCTGGGTAGAACCTGTACTGTATACCTCCTGTCATCACTCAGAATCGACACTTTCTTATTTACAAATTGAGCTCCCAGTGGGATTCAAACCCGCAGCGGTGAGAGGTGAGAAAGTTTACCATGCAACATTGTTAACCCCTCGACCACAGCGGCGAAATGTTTTACTAACCAAGACTACTCAACACTACCGACACATCTTGATTGTCCACAAAATCAATGATCAACACCCAGGACTTCTCATGGCTGTGAGCATGTCGAACATGTCCTAAATATGTACATTTATAAACTTATTTATTATGAAATTGTGGATTTTAGGATTAAAATAAAACCTTATATTTTCATTGTTTATATTTTCACTGTTGTTGCGCGTTATATTTACCTTCTTTTTACTAGATCTATGACAATTTCTAAGGTTGTTAGTATATAATAAAAAGAATATTTGTTGTTTTGTCGTGAATATAGGATTTATTTTTTATCTCCAAGTGAGGAAACTCAAATATTTCAACTCGTGAAAATATGTTTTCTCACTTCTCGATGAAAATAAATCCTATGTTCACTCCAATCCAACAAATATCCTCTATATATGCATGACAATTCACAGCAGAGACATGTGATCCCAAATGCAGATTTCCCATAATTCCATATTAGTTCTGGGAAATAAATTATTAATAAGTGTCTAGACAGACTGTCAATCCAAACAAGAAAATCTGATCTAACATGCATAAAATTGAACATGTTATTGGCAAACTAATCAAATCTTCAAGAAAACAGCTAAACTACTCCAGAAAATAGAATTCTGTAAAAGACCTCCGGGGATTGAAAAACAGTTTGAGTTCTGTTTCAAATGTGACATGTCTATGCGAGTGGTAACACTAAAATGATTAATTTTGAATAAGAAGACTTGAAGTAAGATTTTAGAAAGATGAGCACGCTTGCCAAGTGCAAATGTAATTATTTTTCCTTGATGCAGACATAGCATCTGTGAAATATAGACACAGCATTTTAAAAACAGAGGACTAGCTGTGAGGATATTTGTATCATGTCATAACCCCTACAAGGTTGCCTTCCCATCAGGACACGACTGTGGCGATTAAAATAAACATGTTTCTATTAAATTTCAACATATTTTTCACCATAAACGTACATGTATGTTGCAGTTTGCCTGAAGGAACATCAAGATTTCTTTTGTTCCTTGCATTTAAAAGCAGCTCGTCTCCTGGCAGAATGGATCAACAATGGGTTTTAGAATATTACAAAATTAGCTAAATGAAAAAGACAACTCTGGTGCAAGTGTCAGTCAACTGCGCAGTTGAATTTTGCATGGCACATTTTGTAAAATCGTGGCCAATATTTGGTTGGGAGGGTGATGTAAAAAAAAAAGTTTTTATTTTGCTTATCAAAATTTTCCACCTCTTTAAAACTGTCTCAATATTGTTATGCTTTGTATACATTTACTGAAGACAGATGATCTGAAATGTTACCGTTTCACCTTTATCTGTAAAAAAAAATCCCAGAGACACCCACTTGGTACTTATTGACTTGGGCAAAAAAAATTGCACACCCTCTTTACATATTTGCACATCCAGGCCCCGTTTGGTTCCGGGGCAAAGAATAGGGCCACTGCAGAACCCGTTGGAGGGGTAGGCAGAGGAGTAGAACCCCCCCACCCCAAATATTCATGTTCATTTTATATTTTTTGTCCATGCTCGTTAAAGGTCTTCATCATGACCCCTGCATTGTTTCAGGTGCCATCTCGCTCAAATCTCTAGAGCAGTGGCAGAAAAACAATAAACGTAACTCCAGCGTAAATGTAGTGTCTGCAATAGAATTTGCAGCAACTCTGCAGTTCTGCAGGTGGAAAAGGTTCTAGGCCCATTCTCCATATTTTATCTCGATGTAAATGGAGAATGAGTCTTGGCATGTTCATTCCTGTTAGGCGCCATATAACCTTTCATGTGTTTGTGCGCCTTAAAACCCCGGGTTCAATCCTCCGTGGTGCCACTGAGTTTCGTCAGTGTGTTCTTGGGCAAGACACTTTCCCTTAGCCTTGTCCGTCGGATGGGGACGTAAACCGGGCGGTCCCGTGTATCGGTCTATCCTCCGAGCACGTTAAAGAACCATAGGAATCTATTCGATAATAAGAGTAGGGCAGGTTCCCGGATTCCTATGTATCCTTCCCCTCTCTCTGAGGCGGCTCTAAATAACCTATACTGTGTTGATGAGCTGTTAAACAAAATTCAATTAATTAAACCCCAATTCAATTCAATCCAATTCCAACACTTGAATTTCTGCCTTGGTAAGAAATATGGCGACATTTTAATTTTCTTACTTAATGTGATCTAGGCAGCCCAGTGGATAAGACCTTGCCCTTCAGAGCTGCAGACCTCTGTCCTACATTTCAATATTTAAACTCTGATGTCGATTTATTATTTTCATTCATCATAATTACAGGCCAAAGTCTGGGAATGATTGATTCTGAAGGCAAACGGGAATACTGCAAACTTGTATTATCAATATACCTTGGATTCAGCCCCATCTGCAACTTTTCTGAAGAGATACACATTTCTTTATACATTGGATCAGACATAAAAACAAATATTCTGTTATCAGTACACCAATCTGTGGGATGCAATTACAAATTGTATATTTGACATATTGGCATATCGGTAAAATATCCTTTTTATCACCACCATCTTTTGATTAATTGGGAAGTTTGAGAGAAGCTACAATAGCGTATATACCCAGCGCGTGAGTTTCTTGTTACAGAACCTAATTCGGCAATCTATTTCTCCAATATGTCAATAGTTGAAGTGGGTGGGTGGCAAAATGGGTGCGAATAATTTGGCAACTCCGATCACATGGTACACTTTTTACAATATAACAAGCACAGGTGTCGCGTGACCATTTTTTTAACAAAATAGATGACAATACAAAGGAGCAATCTCCCAAAACACTAGCGGATCCAGGGGGGGGCGCACCCGGCGCGCCCCCCCCTAAAAATTCCGGATCATACATGTATGTCCATGTTACTGTAGATAAAATATCAAACAATTTCGTTGCACGCCCTCAGTATATTATTTTTTTCGCTCGCTCGACGCATAATGGCTAATGAGTGCTTTAATTAACACATTGTTAAATCATTTTATTTGAAAACGCACTTGTTATTCATACATTTATGACCATGTTACTGTAGATAAAATATCAAACAATTTCGATGCATCGCCCTCAGTATAAAAAATGTTCTCGCTCGCTCAACACATAATGGCTAATGAGTGGTTTAATTAACACATTGTTAAATCTTTTTATTTGAAAACAGACGTTTTTTCTCATACATGTATGTCCATTTTATTATAGATAAAATATCAAACAATTTCGTAGCACGCCCTCAGTATAAATATTTTTTTTCCTCGCTTCGCTCGCTCGACGCATAATGGCTAGTGAGTGCTTTAATTAACACATTGTTAAATCATTTTATTTGAAAACGGATTTCTTTTATTCATACATGTATGTCCATGTTACTGTTAATAAAATATCAAACAATTTCGATGCACTCCCTCAGTATAATTTTTTTTATCGCTCGCTCGACGCATAATGGCTAATGAGTGGTTTAATTAACACATTGTTAAATCCGTTTATTTGAAAACGCAATTTGTAACCCTATCGATGCACTACCGCAACCGTTTTATGAGGCTAGAGACGGACCAGAAAATTGACCAAACTTTTACGCCCCCCCTAAGCTGAAATCCTGGATCCGCCCCTGCAAAATATTTCCCAAAACAATAAACCTACCCAAACACATATTGAGGATATTATAACAATTCAATGTTATCACAATCCAACAAAACAGTGAACTTAATAACTTGGTGTTTTGAAACCAAACAATGATTTAAAATAGGAAGATTTATTTCTGTTTACTTTCTGAAGCATGACATGACTGTGGTTAACTGCCAACTAATAGCGAGCCACCACGGACATTACAATTTACCATGTTGGGCCATAGTAGAGCAACTACTATACAAAATTTTAGGTACTTAAATCAATATGCCTCAAGTGTAAACACTAATCTTACACCTTAGACCTTTATTTTTTTAAATCTTTTTAGATCATGAAAGTATGTCACACTTATTTTTATACTTATTTAAAGGGACACACGGCAATCTTGATTTTTTAAAAACTCACGGCATCCCGTTAGTTTTTCTCTTAACTTGCATTTGTTCAATCATTAATAGTAATTGTTAGAATAGTTCAAAGCAAATTATTTTTTAATATTGCTAACTTTTTATAATATTGCACCAATAACATATTTAAAAATTTGGTAAAATAGTGAAGAAAATTGAAATTTCGATTTTTTTATTTAACTATATCCAAGCAGTTTTAAAGTCAAAATGACGCAGGATAACTAAATCGAGGAGCAAATTTTGGAATAAAACTCAAGATTGCCATGTGTCCCTTTAAATACCTACATTGTATACACGTATATATGTGGCTATAAATAGTCTTAAGGTTTACAGAAACATTTGTAATAAATTCAGGGCTACATTCAATCTGATTCTCCATTTATTACAATACTGACGTCGTCAACTGAAAGTGTGATGGGTCCACGGTCATATTAAATCAAACGTTTTCTTGACTGTAAAGCTCTATAAAATCCATAGACCCTTAAATCTAGCACATTCTCTCTTCCGACACTTTGGAAGCTCAACTGGTCGAGGGATTAACGACGTTGCAGTGTAAACTGTCTTGCCTCCCACCGCTGCGGGTTTGAATCCCACTGGGAGCTCAACTTGCAAGTGGTCAGAAAGTGTTGATTCTTACAGATGGCGAGAGGTTACAGTATTCGTTCTACCCAGAAATAAGTGGGTGGTCTGCCTCCACACAAAAAATCGACTGTCATACATAGTCTAAAATGTGCTGGAAAATGCTGATAAAATAAACTAAATCAATTGCCCAATGTGGTACTTTGGATGACATTTATCTAGCTACATGTATCTGCATGTTCTGTCTAGCAGTGCATGAACTATTGAAACAGTTTTTGGTTGATTACCTCCATATGCAAAGCTTGTAAAGAGGATTATTGCCAAGCACTGTTCCAACAGAACAAGTCCTAAATCGCCGACCCCGAGAAACAGGGAGAGAATACAGGCAGGGAGATCACCCTACTCCAGTCTTACTATTAAACACATTAATCTACTACTTCTACCCCTTGTAGAAGGATAGGCTACAGAACATGGGACTGCCCAGTTAGGCCTTAAAAATATATATGTGTGTTTCTGGTTTCACCCTGTCAAGAAGTTAGGGTAGGTAGGTAGTAAAAAGTTGTTTTTTTAGATATTATTTTTATATATATTGTTCGCATATATTATGCCATTTTTTTACTAAGGCAACTTCTTGATAACCTTTGCAAACAGTTTGGATCCAGATTAGATGCTTAACAGCTCTGGCTAATAAAATTATCATTTGAATAAAAATATTTGTTGTTTGATTGTAATATTTATTTATTTTATTTTATTTTTTTTCGCTAAAAATATATTAGGGTCGGCGGTGAAAAAGTAGGGTCGGTCGGGAAACCGGAAACACACATATTTTTTTGTTAGGCCTTAACATCCCCTCCTTACAGATGAAATGAAAAGAAAAGGGGTGTTAATTTTGTTAACACATTTGATTATGTTACATACTGGGACAGCAGCCTCAGAGGGAGAGGAGATGAAGTTTACCATCAGGGAAAATTGCGTCCCTGGGAACTGGGAGCAAACACAGGCAGAGCGGAGGTCTAAAGCTCTCAAGCACACAACCTTATCTGAGCAACCGAGATTGCAACAGTGTAATACACTTGCTCATGGTCGCCAGCGTAACTGTTTCTTGAAACCCATTACGTGGTCCCATCTTAATTCCATTAAGCGATGGGAAAGCTTATATTAGCAGTATTTTATAAAGGATATTTCGACAATAAAACACATTTAAAAACTTTTTTTTTACAGAAAAATGCAACAACCTGTTTCAAATTATCTGTTAAATGTTTTAATTTTACAATATGCAAACATTTTAAGCCCAAATTAAGGTTTGATCTCATCCCCAGCCAACCCCGTTTTAGCCTCTTGGAGAAGGGGTTGAATGGGTATGGAAGTTAATACTCGGACCACGTAATGTGCAACCTTTCAGCCACAATCATTAGACCACCTAATTATCACAACATCTGCATATACATGCAAATGTATAACTGCCACACAGAGCTATTGCTCCAACAACTGGGATAGCCCTGGGTCACAAGATGGCTCAAAACTATTTTCTTGGAACACTGCAATATTGTGATACCATCAAAGATCTGACCTGGGTCACCCGCTTTAAAGTCTAACAATCAGACATAAGTCTACTAAAATAATACTGTAGAACTTCAAACAGAAATATGGCTTTATCATATATATCTCGATGTATACTATTATTGTATGTCACGCAGTTTGTGATGGTACATAATAACCACAATAATGACTTTGATGTTCCACAAAAGGGTCACTTAGTCTATAGTTAGTCTATATCAGATAACGTTCTGCATAAAGATGGTAAATAAAGTCAAATTAAAATCAAGTGATCTTATTACATAAACAGGGTGTTTTGTTTTGTTTGGTACGTATGGTGTTTTCAACACATGTAAGGTTATATATGACGGTCGATCTTTAGTGGTGGAGGCAGACCACCCACTTTTGCTGGGTAGAACCAGTACTCTACACCTCCCGCCATCCGTAAGAATCGACACTTCCTCACTTACAAGTCGAGCTTGCAGTGGGATTCGAACCTGCAGTGGTGAAAGGCGAGAAGGTTTACAGCGCCACATTGTTAACCCCTCGACCATGGAGGCACTCTATAAACAGGGCATGCTCAATGTGTAAAATGTTCAAGTAATGTTTTCGAAATTGATGACAACACTCAGTTTACTAAAATTTGAAATGTTCAATGAAAATAAAGTACATTTTACTCGTAAAAACAAAGTATTTTCTGTATATTTAAAACATGATATGTGTTCCATTTGATTGCCAATTAATTTGGTAACAAAGAAGTATCAGGCAACAAACATATATTTATACTGTACCATGGACCTAGAGGCTTATACAGCAGTACATGTTTTGCTGAACGATTAAATTAACTAATAAAGCTCAAGTCTCCAAGTCAAGTTTTACTGTTACCAGTACTCGTTAGAGGCCAGTTTCCGTACAAGCCCAGTTTCCGTCATTCTCATTTAAAAAAGTTTTTACACTGCAAATTACTTACGCGATGTCACTTATTGTCGTTTATAGCTGAAGATTGGAAACAGGAAAAACAACCAAAAGGTAAATAAACGGTACAAAAACGAAAGGGAGTTCTCCGAAAAATGTGTTTACTTCCTTATATGGCGTTGGGGATGCGAGCGCATACTGCCGCATAATAAACTATTACAAAAATATGACTGTAATGACGTCATATTTTTATCACTCTTCAGTGGACGCAGTCAAATATACCGTGATTATATAGATTAACCAAAGAAAAGCAAATCGTACAACCTGTATCTGTTTGGTTACTCATCTTTACAGTGCAAATTGTCGTCGTAAATGCGTTACCAGGCGCATTGTTATAACGATCGGGGTGACTGATGGAACAACGCAAACATACAATTTTTACAATGAAATTGTTGAATAGACTTGCAAACAAGTTTCTTATTCATAAAAGTTTACTGTATCTTGACATAGTTGAATCTATCACTCGATAAAATACATGACGGAAACTGGGCTTGTAAGCACAATGATTTCTCAGTTTTAGTCTATTTAAAACAAGGTCACGTGCCACTTCGATAATTTATATAAAACAAAATTATTTGGTATCATATTTCCAGGAAGAGGTAACCTAATAGAAAATAGAGTTAAAATTGTCAGGATCAATAGATTTGTCTGAAAAATTAGTTTATGCTTACATAAGTGACGGAAAGTGGCCCCCGACGAGTACCTCGAGAAATGGAAAACACCATTCGGTCTGAAATCCCTGATCGAACACACGGTCTCCGTGTTGTGTAAATCGAGCGTTAGGATTGATTGAAAGATGATAATAGGGGGCGAAGCTAGAACTCTGACTTGCTCGACAGGCAGGTCACTGAGCTGTGACAAACACACTGATTTTCAATTTATTTCTAGATTTTGAAAACCGGAATCGATCGTTCTAGCATTCAACATTTCAGTCTAAAATCGATAAAAGTGCAGGGCTCGCACTGGGATGCGCAAATGGTGCCAAATGCGCATAAAAATGAAACATGGCGCAAGAAAAAACAAATTTGCGAAAGTGATTTGCGCAAAAGAATATATTATATACATCAAATCTCTTCTTTCCAACTGACAATTAAAAAAAAAAGATGCGGGAAGGGATTGCCACCCCCACTTCCACAGCCCACCCCGCTTCCACCGCAAAAATGCCACACTCCTTAAAAAAAGTCCTGGGGAAAGCTCTGTTAGTTACCTGAGCTTCCAATTCCTAAATGTTTCAAAATGTTCTAACATGATTTTTACTATAGAACAATACATGTGTCTCCAGTGCTCAAGAAATAGGATAGCCCGACGCCCGGGGCTCCTCGAAATCCATTCCGGGCCTGTCTCATTTTGCAGACAAGGAGCCCGTCGGGCCTGTCTAAAAAAAAAAAAAAAAAAAATATCCCCCAAAAAATCAGTTTTACTGGATCTCAAGCTCAAGTTCCTCAAGACAAAATACTCCCATGTGCATTGTGAACTGTGAAAACACTTGCAAAAAGTAATTAAAATGTGTTATACACACATTGAAACAATAAGAAGTTTGAATATTTTGCCTGGCTTCGTGTCGGTAGTTTGTCACAACTTTGAGGTCGACAATTGTTGACATAAAACTCATTATTCTGCTATTAGGGTTGTGTTTTCTTTCCTATGTGATAAGAAATACCGTTTTAGTCATTAAAAACACACTAATGCATAACAAAAAATCGTTATTGATGGTATTTCGATTGAATGTTTCTGAAATGTTCGGGCCGTAATAGTGTGGTGTCATAGTAGTTCGGATGGTACATAATTTCGGATATATTATTATTATTATTATTTTTTTTTTTTTTACATAATCAAATAAGAAAAACTGTCCTTTACAAATACATGTTGGTGGAAAGAAAAAAAAATATATACTGTATATGTATAAATACAGATATAAAGTATATTTCTATTCATTATTTAAAGTGTAAGGAGTTCCTGGACTCCTCCTTTTAAATGAATTCTAGTCTAGGCTCCTAATTTTTTTTTTTTTTTACATGATCAAATAAGACAAACTGTCCTTTACAAATACGTGTTGGTGGGGAAAAAAATTATACTGTATATGTATAAATACAGATATAAAGTATATTTCTATTCATTATTTAAGGTGTAAGGAGTTCCAGGAATCCTACTTTTAAATGAATTCTAGTCTAGGCTCCTAATTCTTTACTTGGAGAAAGTGGTGACAAAAAGAAAAAATATAGCCAGAGGAGGCTCTGATAGTCTCATAAAACCTGATTAAAAATTTGGCTCCAAGTTTAGCTCCAGTTTCACCAAGTCGGCTCTGATTATTATCGTTTGGCAAAAGTGCTAGTACTCTCCTTTGCATTGGTTATAAATTACTATGTAATATTCTATTCTAACATATTTTAAACGAAATGGTAAATAAGTCCGCTGACCAGGGAGCATAAAGTGGTAGCAAAAAGAAAAATATAGTCAGAGGAGGTTCTGAGCTTGATTAATACATACTTAACAAAATTAATGTGTGCTATAAAAAGTGAATAAAGACACAGTTCCAATAAGAAAAAAATATTGGACCTTTCCATTTTAAATCAGGGCCTGTCCATTTCAAATCAGGGCCTGTCCATTTCAAATCGGGGCTTGTCCATTTTCAGAAGCAACAAGCCCTGGGCCTGTCTCTTAAAATAATTTTCTTTGAGCACTGGTCTCTAAAAGTTCTATCTGTAACCTCAGTTTGTTTTAGTTAGTAAACAGGGTTATAGTTAAGTATCTCCAAATGATTTGATTTGAGGACCACGTTAACTTGAAATTTCACGTAATGAGTTTGTGCTATAAAGAAAATATTTGGCTCCAATGTTTTCAATTTGGCTCTAATTTTTTTCATTTGGTGAAAGTAGTTGCGCAAAGAAAAAAATAGCCAGTGCAAGCCCTGAAAGAGGCATATTCCCGATCCCTGACTGTGACCTTTGATTAGACCTACAAACTCCAAAATAAAAGAGTGTATCATCAACCCTTTATACAATACTGACATGACGACTGGTTCCTGGTCTTGGTCACAAGACAGTCGTAAATGTGCACAGACCGCTGGGCATACATGTACAACATAAGCTATTTATCCATGTAGGCTATTATTTTTATTGATGGCATTGTTACATGTTACATTCTGGTAACACATACTTTAGACTGATTTAAAGTTTAAATCAGTTGCAACTAGTTCTTTAAGGCATTAGTAACAAACATAATAAGTAAATTAATAATGTTTTTAAACTGTACTGGTCGTGACATCAACATCATGACGTCAAATTGCGCGAACGTCTCAATGATGTTGACATTCCATTAAAATGGGTTAATTATTGGCGTTTGCCTTAAAAAAGGTGCTCGATGCAATAAATCAGTTATTGGGTTTGTTACTGACCCCCTAAAGAAATATGTGGGGTCAGTCAGAATGAGATATATAGGGGCACTCGGCTATCGCCTCACCCCCTATAAATCTGACTGACCCCACATATTTCTGTAGGGGTCTGTAACAATCCCCATAACTAATAATGCATTTCCATGACAGCAGAAAACCAACAAAAATACAGATAGAAATTTAGTTTAGTCTCAAATAATACAATGTGTCCTTAAGACACAGATATTAAGGACACAGATATCTGGCTTTAGCACTATCAGTCACATATAACAAGAGGCCCAAGGCTAACACGGCTCTTATAACAATACAGAAAGTGAGGTCTGTATTATGTCAAACCAAAAGTTAAATTCATTCATCACATTAACAAGCAAAGATTACTCTTTTTAACATTATTAAGGTCTAACACATCTAAGATCTCATTGAAAAAAATCTTAAAATAAGTTTTGTGTAAATCAGAAGACAAAAAGTAAGCTGAAAATGCCTTATCCACTTTTGTGGCAGGGTAATAAGCAATCAAATACATTCAAACTTGAATACATGAAAATTAATGATTTCATAAATTAAAGTTTGAATGCATTTGAATGTTTGTTTACATTTATAAGGTCAAGGTCATTCATAGTGACCTACTTTTGCTAAATGTAAATAAATTAATCACAAGTTCAACTAGAACTATCACTGAAGGTGATAAATACTTTTTGATCAGTTGTTATGTGTATATGAAGTTTGGGTAACAACCCATTCAAAACTGTTTGAGGAAATGGAATGCAAGTAATAAAAATGTGTTACACGACGAGACAGAAATGTGTTACGCAACGATCAAACAGAGTGATTCCTATATAGCACCCACTTCATTTTGTGAAAGCAGGGGTATAAAAATGAGGTCAAGGTAATTCATAGTGACCTACTTTTGGTAAGAACATACCAAAAAGTTGGATGTTTGTACGGACAGACAAGGGTAACACTATTTGATCAAACAGAGTGATTCCTATATAGCACCCACTTCATTTTGTGAAAGCAGGGGTATAAAAATGAGGTCAAGGTAATTCATAGTGACCTACTTTTGGTAAGAACATACCAAAAAGTTGGATGTTTGTACGGACAGACAAGGGTAACACTATTTGCCCACTTCAGCTTGAAGTCATGTTGCCTTACATGTACTAATTTGCAGCACTCGCCTTTGTTTCATTCTTTTTTTCTTTTGAAAGAATCAGGTTTCAGTAAGAACAACAACATGAATTATAAATGATACTGACCACTGACACAATGGAAGTCGGCGCGGATGTAGTTGGATCGCTTCCTAATCTGGCACTTATCCTTCAGTTCAACAGATGAAGCAAAAAGCCAGCCGCATTGCTGGGCCTGCGAACACTGGCTATACATGTCGTACAGGTCCTTGTCCTCGTACGGGATGAGGCAATCGCCCGTCTGGTACTTACAACAGTCTGTATTGACACACGCCCGTGTTGAAGGACAGTGGGAAGTTAATGGCTTGGCACCGTAGTTGATGCCCTTCAGAGCTATCTTTTCACCCACAGAACATTCGATGGAGTACAGGTTCGTGCTGCACGAAACTGGAGTGTCACAGGCATGGCGATAATGAGGGTTTGACTCATAATCTGTAAATTGTCCAACTCCAAAACCTGAAAAAATATCAAGTATATAATATTTTATTTTGAACTTATCCATATTTTTTACTTGCTGACACATTTGACCGCTCTCGACGGTCTTTCTCAGACTGTCTTGGAACTGGCTGGTGTGAAGACCTTTCTATATAAACTTGATATTTCTAAATTTGACCACAGGCTCACCATTTACACAAACTTAGAAGAGGAGTGACCATAAGCTTACTGTACATGTATGTTAACATACATGTACATGCAGTTTATAAGAACTCCATGTCTCGAGTTTTCTCAATATATATACATGTATGTATGTAAAACATGTTACCCTAAGGATTGGGCCAAATTTGCCTCCAGGGTGAAAATTTAGGTTAAATTTGTTGAGAACAATAAGCTTATACATGTATGCTATTAAAATGCAAAATACAAGAACTCGTAGTTTCAGAGAAGGTGTGTTTTCAACATTTGAACATATTCGGTATTTAAGCACCATGCAATATATTAAAGAATTTTAACAAATATGAACAACATTGAAATTTGCCAAGCGGTATCTGAGAAGTTGTTTAAAGCAGAAGTTATTGTCTGACAGACGCAGGTTAGATGAGTAAAGAGTGATCCTAGTAACTCATCATTGAGCAAAAAACGCATACATGTCGTCTCACTGGTGAGCTAAAAACAACAACATGAGGCATTAAATTTAAAAAAAGATCTGAGACAGAAACATCAATTTGTATCAAAATTAATCAGAAATTGTGTGCCGCTATGAAAATTATGGTCAGAGTAAATGCGTGTTTAATTGCTGATTAACATGAATAAAAATAACAATCGGTTAAGATAAAATATTTATCAAGCCATAAGTTTACATTTAAGAAAAAAATTGCAAAATTTGTGTTAAGTGGAATTTCTACTTTCCCGGGACTTCTTAATTGTGGCGCTTTCCTTTAATCTCTCAGCGCTATTCCTTCAGATCCCCCATTAAACCCATAAAGTGTAAATTCTCCAGACTTCTAATCAGCCGCCACGGGGTCGCCGATATGCACTAAGCAAACACATCTCAACACGCTTCACAAATAACATGCAAATTAGTAGCCGCTAATTTCCATTCAGTGAGATATGACGTAATAACAGACCGCCATTGATCTGTCAAATTCTTGCCTTCGGCCGAGTTGAAATATTTCCTAACCAAGCGAATGTGGTCTACGGTATATTCATTGGGCTTTGACCAATCGGATAACAATGACTCTGCGTAAATTACTTTTTTGTTTTTGTTTTGTCACAACATATATTTTCTTTTTTATTGATGAATAGAAGAAATAAAACAAACATTTACAAGAAAATTATGTTTTTAGTATCTTTTTATTTCATTTCTTATGATACTAGATATACATGTATGTCAAATCCCTTCTTTCCATCAGTTATTAAAAAAAAGTTGTCTCGCCCATCCCCCAAATCGTCGTTGCTTATATATGTACTCCATAAAAGATTCCTGTTTTAACCACTTTATTTATGGAACTCGACGATATCCGAATTTATACTCTGTCTCAGATTGATTACCCAAATTTCCACAATATCAAAAGCTAGGCTCGCGTTAACCATTAAGAAACCCGAAAATCGTAAGAAATACATAGCAAAATCAGTCGAAAATTTGGATTCGCCAGAACGCCGATGTGTTTACAGTAAATTCGGACAATGGAACGCTGTTATAACAATTAACGATTGCTTTTGATTGGTACTGTAATCAGATAATTGTTAAAACAACAAATCAATTAGACACCCATCTCCAGGGAAGCTACACTGACAATTATTGTTTGGCCAATCAAATCCAATGCTTAAAAATAACCGCATGAGGTAATTGACCAATCAAAATTGAATACTCGCGACTGTCAAACTGCACACTGATGATTATGCGCCTCGTGGATTCTGATCAAAAGTCGGAATAAACAAGGATTAGCGACAATTAAATATCACATGACTAATTAGTGACCGTCAGCTGGTTAACGGTCCCTGGTTAAGAAGCCCGCGGGTATATGTCGTATTATAGGAAGAATTGGCACGTATACTGGTGTGTATTGAAAAGTTTGATTGTTCCGAGATTTTTTAGACTAGCCCGACGGGCAACCATTTTTGAAAGTGAGAGTAGCCCGGATCCAGATTGGAGTAGCCCCGGGCGTCGGGCTATCCTATTCTTGGAGGCCTGTTTTTTTTAAGCGCAAATTTAAATTATTTATGTCATTAAAACTAATACACTGTTTGATAGTTATAGAAAATAAAACAGTAGATACGTCAACAAAATAGTTTGTTTTAGTGAGGACTTAGTAATTGGATATTAAAGAAATACTTAGTATTTTTTTAATTTATACCACAACTGTTTTTTATGAAAATACAAACAATGTTCTTCAAAGATGAGGCTTGCTAAAGCCTTCAGGCAAATACAAAGCCTTCCTAACTCTTAAATAAATTATAATCATCTTACACAGCAGCAGCTGTTATAGTGATACCACATACAAGTAGTCACTGACACCTCATACTTGCTATTTTAATACAGTTAATTAAAGAAGCCAGATATATATTGCTGCTATTGCACATATTACTATGTCACTCAAGGATCTAATTATGTCTGGTGTCAATTGTATATTCAGTAAATGCATTACGCTGATTTGCCACCAGCAATACCATCCTTTGCATCGCTCACTATGGAGCATAACAGGATAAATAATGAATAGAAATATACTTTATATCTGTATCTATACATATATATATATTTTTTCCACCAACATGTATTTGTAAAGGACAGTTTTTCTTTTTTGATTATGTAAAAAAAATAAAAAAATAATAATATCTGAAATTATGTACCATCCGAACTACTACGACACCGCCCTTTTACGGCCCGAAAATTTCACAAACATTCAATCGAGCCCCGGGCATCGGGCTATTCTACTTTTCGAGCACTGTATTTCCCAATTGATTTCCTGTTGATACACTGTGAGATAATTAATTTTTATTGAATTCCAGCAAGGAAATAAACACTAGGCCTACATGAAAAAAGATGTTCGACATGCTATTGAAACTTTCCATTCATAAAATATTTATGCGTGTATTATTGCGCATAGTATTTCAGTACATTTTCAACAAAGACACGTATATACTGTATACAATGACAATTATTCACAATCAGTAGTTATATTATTCGGTATATATAACGTTCATGTCAGTCACCTTATGAAATTAAGTTATACTTGAGGCAGTTAAAGGAACTACATTCTCGAAGTGCGTAAAGCTCCTCATCCGGAAACCCACTGGTGTATTAATGCGCATAATATTTCGGCAAATCTACAAAAAAGACACGTTTATGCTGTATACAATTACAATTATTTCACAATCAGTAGTTATATTACTCGGTATACATAACTTTCATGTCAGTCACCCAGCGTTTTTTCCCACCATTTTGGGAATGGGTCCGTGGCCGGTCAAATTGGGGAAAAAAAAATCTAAAAATTGGGAAAAAACGCGCGTTTTTTCTCAGAATTGGGAAAAATGTTGTTTTTGTATTTTGTGAAATATTACATATTTATTGATGATTTACATAATAAAATATTTTCACAACTGTAATGTTTCAAGTTTTTATTGTACTTCACTGTGTTGTTACAGAATAACTTCCCTGTTTTGTTGTCCCTGAAAATGTTAACAATGCTGTTAAGCTCATTGTCATTTATAGGGTTGCACCATTCTCATGACCGAGGAAAGAATTTCCTGGCCCAGACGATTTCTGTTATTCATCCTTTATTTAGTATTAACCCATCCCTCACTGAGGCGCTTGTTACATAGTAGAATATACTAGCGGTAAAGCGCTTCGATAACATACAAGCGGTAAAGCATTTCTGCAACGCATAAACAACATGGCGTCGTCCTCGGGTGACGAGGCTGTGTTTTGCGTTTCAATTTACACAGAAAAGCAGAAGAAACGTACAACCCTCGTAAAAAAACTTCATTAAGAAGATTAATCTAAAACAGAACTGGGAAGATCTATTACATCTGTGTATTGAGAATATCCCAGGAGAAAAATTGAAGGAAAAACAACTTCGATTTGGGAATTTTTTTCAATTTTTTCAATTGGGAATGGGGCCGTTTATCGGACACCTTATCAAATTAAGTTGTATTTGAGGCAGTTAAAGGGGACTACATTGTCGAAAACGGTAAAGCTCCTCAACCAAAATCTCCATATTCAGAAATTGCAGTATACACGACTCCAAAGAGTCAGCCATGCGTAAGCATGGCAACTCAAATATGTAGTTTTAATAGTAATTTATAAATATGCATGATTTTGATAATTTAATGCTAAGTCATTTTGTCTTCTTACAACGAAAAATTTAATTTTGTCAAAATAATACAAACAAAATATCTATCCTGGTGGTTATTCCAAATAAAACAAGAATACAGTGCTTTGGTGGGTATAGAATCACTCGGGTAAAACGTCTAATTTTAAAATGAAAGGAAAATGTTTATTTAATTTCTGATTTAGATTTACCCTTTAAGTTGTATGATCATGATGATAGCAAAATTTCTAAAATTATTGTCCTGAAATTGTGATTTTTTAATAGGCGTTTTTGCACCAATATTTACATAATTTCATTTTATCCTTAAAAGTGTCAAACTTTTGACTTTTGTCCCTAACATTTGTTAAAACAGCAAATATTTATTTCTGAGTCGATTGTGACAGTATAAATTTTTCGTTTCAAAAACAGACTTCATTCAGGTAGTATAGAATCATTTTTTCTGAGAGTGTTGCACGTAGTGATATATTTTGCATTGAAAAATGTCCCTAATAATTTCAGCGTTGAATACATGTATGCTTATATGATATATCTTCAAGCCTGGAAAGTTTTAAAATAATCTAAAATATATGAGCTAAGAAAATTGAATTTAAACAGGAAATGATTCTTTACAACCAATGATTCTATACACCCCCAAAGCACCGTACATGAAAAGTTAAAGTTAAACATGCCATTTCTCTGGACTTGGAACTTTTCAATTGAATTAAGAATTAGAACCCATATACGTATATGTGGTGGCATTTTACCTGTGTAAAGCATAACACCTCCATATAACATCCATGCCTGTATAAGCATTTTTTTTCAATTATGTTTCATCTTTCAACCTTTCCAACTTCCGAAATCTCTGCCTCTTCCCTGGCAGAGAAAATCCAAATAAACGAAGCGTCGAGAGTAAACGATAAGGCAAATTTTCACCAGATTAAAGTTCTAATACGATTTTCTTAGTAAATAATCTAAACCCAATCTAAAACAGCATCCAATTAATGTGACTTAATGATTCGGTTAATCTAGTTTACCGCTCAAATAAAGACAATTAGCAGTCAATAACTTCCCACTTCAACTTCGAGTTCTGTAAATAAAACTTTCACCAGCGGTATCGGTGTAGAAGTAGATTTTTACGGCCGTGATAACCACGTTCTGTGTGTATTGAAACGCGTGTTTCATGGATGCGCTGAAATTTTATTGGATATATCTTCTTTCTTTCCATCTGCCAATAAACAATCATAAATCGCTGCCGGGGACCTGCGCACACCGTATAATCGGCAATTACCTTGAGTCGGTTTTTTTTTCAAATCGGTTCCGATTATTACGCGATGAAGAAACAGTAGGTATTATAGCTTTGCATATTGATTGATATTACACACATTTCGTATGCTAGGATGAACAGATATGTTTTCAGATTTTAGTCCATATCAGTGGAAAATAGACGAGTTATTGCCTGTAAACTTTGAAGGTTTACACAAGAGGCACAATTTACACACTTCCAAGACAAAACTCCGCCCTTTGCACAAAGTTCTGAATTTGTTTAACGATACCGATTAAATCTATAACCATTGGAAAGTATAAGTGTGAACTTTCAGTGTTTTCCACCCTGTAGTAAAGGAGATATTAACATTTCTTTGAACGAGATGAAGGAAATTTGGCAGTCGTTGCAGTCGGTCAATATTGGAAATGGACAGTCGACGAAGTCGGAACTAGACTGTCGTTGGCATCGGCATAGTGAAATTAAAAAAACGCCTAATATTGATCCGTGGTATTTGTTATATTTCAAAATAAGTGTCACCAAATGGTAACACATATTAAAGTGATTAGTAAACATAATGCAAAATAGTGTTTCACATTGAATCACTTGTTTGAGTTCTACAAAATCCATATATTTACGTTGTATTTACATGCAGGATTCAAATATATTTATAGTAGTATCGTCCAGGTTACATAACTTTAGTTAATCTAAATAAAAAATGTTAAAGTTCATAACACAGTAAACGTATACATATACGTATGCTATTAACAAATCAGTTTCAATTTGTCTAGATAATATTTTGCAAAGACAGCGATTTACGATATAGTTTGCTAAAAGGCACTACGATAGGCCGATATACATATCGACTATCGTTCATTTATTACATATGCTTTTGTATATCAAAATATTAATTAAATAACATGCTGAGTTTTTGTTTTTCTTTGTTATTCTACCACACTACACCCAACATACTATGAACATGAGATTTGCATAGACTGCTAAGTGATAACAACATACAACAAATAGTAAAACACACAAACACTAGACCAACGCTAGACGAACACATCCTAGAAACAAAACTGGGATGGGGTGAATCCATGATACTTGATTATCATCAGTATAGGTTATACACTAAAAAAAATATGGGCTCACTCAACACTGAAGATCTATGGAAATAATTCACAAACACACAATACGTAAAATGACACAAATTAAGGACATCGTTAGCTATATGACATTAATGAAGACCAATTAAACCTGTCAAATCTTAACTTTCGAGATATACTGACGCTTAATATTATGATAAATATAATTAAAGATCCTACTCGTGTAACTAACACTTCAAGCACTTTAATAGATCCAATCGCTAACTCTAATCATTTAACTTCTTATGATTCTGGCGTTTATCAAACAGCAACTCGTATCAGTGATCATTATAGTACATATGCTTTCATTAAAACCGATCTTTGTATAAATATACCGTTTCAAAGAAGAGTCTGGAATTACAAACGCGATGATTTTGAAAAGTTGAATAATTTAATTTGATCAACAGACTGGACTTTTTTGTATACAGATTCAGTAGATATCGCTGCAAATAGTTTTATTGATAAACTCACTGATCTCATGAAGGAATGCATTCCAACTAGTTTCGTAACAATTCGTCCAAATGATATGCTTTGATATAATTCAGAAATTCGACTTGCATCTCGTAAACGCGATAGAAAAAAATCAATAGCTTTACGTACAGGCAATCAATCTGATTGGCGCTTATATAAAGACCTTCAAAATAAAGCTAATAATATGAAAAAGCATGCTAAAGAAATATTTTTTAATCAGCTTGAATTTTCTCTATGTGATATGAATTCTGCAAATCCTCGACAGTACTGGAAAATAATCAAAATGTTAATTAAATAAAACGCTAACAGTTGTAACGGTATATCACCTTTAACGAACAACGATGGTTTATAGTCTGCATCTGACGAGGAAAAGGAAAATTTATTGAATGACATTTTTACATCAATATAAACTGTTGACGACACCGATGCCACTCTACCACAATTTATACCTAAGACGATCAATACTATCAATGATATTAATATTACTGAAAATGACATTTCTGATATCCTATCAACTTTAGTGATAAATAGAGCTAGTGGGCCAGATGAAATAAGTCATCGAGTCCTGAAAGAAACTTCAAAAACAATATGTCGCCCCCTGTGTATTCTGTTTAATCGTTCATTTCAAGAAAGCATCTTTTCACAATGCCGGAAATTAGCTAATGTTATGCCACGTTTTAAATCAGGTGATAAAGATTCACTATCAAACTATAGACCAATATCGTTAATTAGTTGCGTTGGAAAGGTTATGGAACGCTTGATATTCAAACATATTTTTAATTTTTTGCTTACCAATAAATTAATACTTAAAAACCAGTCTGGTTTCTTACCTGGTCACTCAACAGTTTACTAACTAATTGGTATTTATAATCAAATATGCAAAGCGATTGAGGAAAACAAATGTACATGTATGGTATTTTTTGATATATCCAAAGCTTTCGATCGTATCTGGCACGCAGCTTTAATTTTTAAACTCCGACAACATGGCATTTCAGGCAACCTTATTAATTGGATAAATAATTATATAACTGATCGTAAACAAAGACTTTTCGTTGGTTCTCCTTTTTCTGAAATAAAAACTCCAAATGCCGGTATACCCCAAGGCTGTATTCTAGGACCATTATTGTTTTTAATTTATATAAACGACATAGCTGATGCATTGCTTAGTACGACAAGGCTATTTGCTGATGACAGTTCAATTGCGGTATCTACATTTGACCAGGGAGTACGTTACATAACGTACTCCCTGATTTGACATAGATTATATGGAAACTCCAATTAATGAGGACTTGTGTAAAATATCGAATTGGTCAAAGCAATTGCTAGTAAAATTTAATCCATCTAAAACTGAAGTCATCTTCTTTTCACTTGCAAACAGAAGCCGTCCGTCTTTGCTATTTGAAAATACTCAACTTAACTTTGTTGACCATCATAAACAACTAGGAGTAATCCTTAGTCATGAAGGGTCCTGGCATCAACATATTTCAAATATTGTAATATCTGCGTCTAAGGTATTAGGTTCAATGAAATTAATGAAATTTAAATTAAAACGTCAAACGTTTAATCAAATATATAAATCTTACCTTCGCCCTATTTTAGAATACACGGCTATAGTATGGGATAGTTGTACAAATCAGGAAACACAATAAAAACTTCGAACATCTAGCATTCAAAAGAACACAACGATCTTGAAGACATTCATAATGCCAATCAAGACAGTAACGACACAAGCAGTAGATATACAAGTCGAACAGGAAATATAGCATTCAAGGACCACAGTCAACCAACAACAAGTATCGAAACAAACAACAACTACAAGGACAAATAAAAGACAAGGCATGCGACATCACACACAAACAAAGGGTTGACAATGGGGTTTCTGCCTTGGAACGGTCTGTGGCAAAAAGGCCACTGGGTGTTAAACCAGGTTCAAGGGTGCACCAAACCCATTCTTACTCTATTGTATAATCCCTGTAAAAAACGGGACCGTGTAAATAAAGAAACCCCCGCCGCCAGGCTATATCCCCTGACAAACTAGGCATCATTAATAGGCAATATAAGTATAACACAAATATGACCATGTATATATGGATATAAAAAGCCAAGGCAACAAGAGAATAAACCATAAAGTGCAGACAATACAAAATCGGAGGCAAACATCTAATGTTACCGTCCTTTCAGGATTTAGGTAGATTTAGGTATCAGTGGGTGCACAATATGTTCTTCATCGCACACCCAACGAGGAAAGCGTAGTGTCGAGCTGTAAATGGGCCAACCACTAAGCATGCCGTCTGTTGTAAAATGATAGGGGCATAACCTGTTTTGAGAAACTTTTTTGACAAGTTTAATCAAGATTGTATAAAAGTTATAGTGACCAGGGATTTTATGAAGTTTGTAAATCGCGTCACCATAAACGTCAGATTGTGATAGTCCTAGTCGCAGAAGAGTTCTTAAATTACTGTTATATTTTAAAAGCAGATCAAAGTTACGATAATAACATTTTGCTAAGTTTTTCGAAGGTTATGGTAACTGTAGCTCTGATGAAGCATCTTTTTAGTTAGGTTCAAATATTAAAGTCCTCAACATGAGTACAAGCTCTAGAAAAACGAATCAGTTCACTAACACATACCCCGTAAGATGTTGCTCTGAGGACATCCCCGTCTATTTAGGGATAATTAACGATATTGAATTTAAAATCATCTCTCTTGTCATACGTTTTGCTTATTGTTTCCCCATTTTCAACTGAGAGGTGCAAATCGAGAAAAGAAGCGGTCGACATTATCAGAAATATTATTTGTGTTTAGCTGAAGCTCTTTCGGTATATTTTGTTAAATGCAGTAGAAAAGAATGGGTCATCAATGTTTAATATGTCATCCAGATAAAGAGAGGTATTATTAAAGGCTTCGATCAGCGACATCTGCTTGAGTATCTGGTGAATGACTCAACATGAAATCTCTTTCATAGCAAAACAAAATCAAATCTACATCAAGAGGTGCACAGTTTGTACTCATATACATTGTCTTACAGGAATATAAGTGATTCAAAAACTTACTGGCAAGCCCACATTGTGTAATTGTCTAAACTGCCGATAGTAAAATAGGCTTTATTGTTGTTACTGGCCAAACATGTAGACACGCACGAAACACACATACACAAAGCCTTACTAAAACACTAATACAAAGAATAGCATCTGTTACCTTAGGACGTCCTATTGGTTAAAAGGTGGAGGACTATAAACCACACACGCGCGCGCGCACACACACAAACACACACACACACACACACACACACACACACACACACACACACTTCTGGAAAGAAGGTGACAATCCTGAACAAAATATTTCAGACAGTATTTAGTCCAAAGACTCCCCTACCCGAAAGTCCTTAAGAGAAAATGAAACTACAGAACTTAGAAGAAGGTCAACACATCCCAGAAAAAGATAAGGCACACAAGTAAAAACATCTACAAAGAGAATAGAACAGGTGTCATCAAAACTAAACCCACATAAAGCTGCAGGCCCAGACCAAATGAAACATAGTATCCTAAAAACTCTTAGTATACCAAAAGAAATCCATTCTTAGAAACAGCACACATCGTGTGTTTTTGTCAACGGTTCCATCTATTTTGACAAATACGTGTTAGGACATGTTAGAATACAAATTAACGTTATTGCAAAAGAGTAAGACAACTAGTGATACGATATCTGGACCACTTACGTGAGGCATGTTCTGCTTTAGGGACATATGGAATCTGGGTGTAAGGCATTCTATAGTGAATCTGGGTGTAAGGCATTCTATAGTGGACTATTGTTCTGGATGAGGTCAGAGTATTTGTAGTATTCACATATTATTCTAAAGTGTTCGTTTGCTGTTTTACGTCATTTTTAGGATATGTTAGGCCATATATGATGGTCGATTTTATTTGTGGTAGAGGCAGAACACCCCCACTTTTTCTTGGTAGAACCAGTATGGTAAACCGCCATCCGTAAGAATCGACACTTTGTCACTAGACAAGTCGAGCTCTTAGCTGTGGATTCGAACCAGCTGGGGCCCGTTTTATTAAACATCGTACCGTAAGATATATTTTGTCGTAAGTTTTGTATTTACGATGTGATCTACGATTATCGTAGGACTGTATTATGAACATGATCGTAACTAAAAATCTTTGCGTAAGTTTTTTTCGATCGTACGACAGGCGAAGGGGTGTCACGAAATACCCAAATCTACCCAAATCTTTACCCAAATCTACCCCCTTACCCAAATCTACCCAAATCCTTGCTCAAATCTACCACTATACACATATAACGTGGCACGAAAGTATATGTGTATAGTGTAACTTCTGAAACAATAAATATTTACCCAATCTACCAAAATTCTTGCCCAAATCCACCACTATACACATATAACGTGGCACGAAAGTATATGTGTATAGTGTAACTTCTGAAACAAGAAATATTGACCCAAATCTACCCAAATCCTTGCCCAAATCTACCACTATACACATATAACGTGGCACGAAAGTATATGTGTATACTGTAACTTCTGAAACAAGAAATATTTACCCAAATCTACCCAAAACCTTGCCTAAATCCACAACCATACACATATAATGTGGCACGAAAGTATATGTGTACAGTGTAACTTCTAAAACAGGAAATATTTACCCAAATCTACCCAAATCCTTGCCCAAATATACCACTATACACATATAAAGTGGCACGAACGTATATGTGCATGTACAGTGTAACTTCTGAAACAATAAACATATTTTCCCACATTTAACGTGGCACGAAGGATGGGGGCAACACATATGCTTTCGTTGCTACATATGCGTGCGTGCTTGCGTGTGTGCGTGCGTGCGTGCGCGTGTGCGATGGGGTAGGTGGGGACGTTGAGTGGATGGTAGGGGATGGGGGTGTATAACGTCGCTTTGTTCAATTGCTCAGTGATATTACGATGGTAAATCAGCTAAAATAGGGGTACATGTAATATACATGCTATATAGTCTTAGTAGACGTACTGACATAATATATAAATATGTTCCTAAATTTTCGCAGAGTAGAACTAACTCCACGGTCTTAAACTAACAAGTTGAAATAAGTGTGTGTATACATTATCAGTTAAAAGTTGCATCGTCTCACAAACATATTAAACAAAGTTGCATGCATAATACTATTGTATCAATGCAATATGGATACAGACCTATTTTCTTTACGACATACCCTTAAATACAGCCAAATATAAATGTGTTCTATATGAAATTTAATACGCTTCTTATACATACAACCACAAAATCGAATAGGAATAGACAGTTTTCCTCTACGTATAATGCCCGTTTTCATCAAAAAAGGAGGGATTACTTTTTATTATAGGAACTACATTCGACTACACCTCTACACCTCTACACCTCGGAGCTACACCTCGGAGGCTTACATGTAATTAGTGGTGGTAAACCAACACGCCCCATTGATTGTTGCATTGAGTTGTGTAAATTAAAATTTAAATGCCATGTTGTCATTCATATCTAGACCCAAATTAAAAATGAATAACTTACATTCTCATCACAAATGACACATATGCTGCCAAAAAATCCACACAAAAATGGGGGTCATGTATCTTCTAAGAAAGAACTTGTCTCATGAATGAATGCTCCCTTTAAAAACATAAACACTGAGATGCCATACTATTGTATTCATACACTCATTTACATATAAGCAAAATAAATTAAAAACTCACAATTTTAAAATGACAATGCTTGAAAAATGTAACAAATATATCAACAATGTGATATAAACCAAAAATAGCACTTTAAATTAGTGAAAATGCTTTTTTTTTACAAAAAGAAATGAGAATTATTTATTGACGCCATTATGTGATACCCCAGGCCGACACTTCCTGTGTTGCAATGGGTGTGCTACACCTTGTTTGCGCGGGGTATCGCATAATGGCCGCCCAGAGAGAGGGGAAGGATACATAGGAATCCAGGAACCGTGCCCTACCCTTATTATCGAATAGATTCCTACGGTTCTTTAACGTGCTCGGAGGATAGACCTATACACGGGACCGCTCGGTTGTTGAAAATTATGGCTGATTGATTTCATTCTCTTGTACTAAAATATACAAGAAATAAAATGAGTTTTAATTTTGCAACAAGTAATCACATGTTTATAGTGTGGGTATCACAACTTATTTTTTAAAATATGTGTTGGTCAGTTTCATTCAGTTCTTTTATTACCAGAACATACTTGAAATGTGATTCTTTTCTTCAATATAGTCTGAAAAAGGCTTGTCTTTATAGCAGCCATGTTTAATCGATTAATGATCGATCATCGGTTGGTTAAATATTCTGATGATCGATCATGAATTTTCAGCCGATTCCCAACACTAGTTTACAGTATAAAAAAAAGAAGTTTATGAGACAGTATATCAACCGTTTAGTGGTCGCAAATGTTTTTTAATTGTGACTCGATAGTAAAGACAATTAAACGGTCGATATACTGTCTCAAAATTCAAACCTTATTCTAACGTGCTTTAACCAGGGAATGCATCTAAACGTCTCACACCACAATTAATTTTCCATAGGGTCCCATTGTAATGTTTTTGTTCGTGAAATAGGGATAAACGAAATTTACAACATGTATGTATGCTTAAATTCTTCATTGATTCAATATCTGCAATTTAAAACACAATTAACAAACATTTATTGATTGAACTTCTTTAATTTCATGTTTGCTCACAAATCAAAATTTAGAAAAAAAATACAACGTCGTGGTGATTAGACCCATGATGTGTAAAATGAGGCTGGTAAAGATAAATCAATATATCCTGTAAAATGTAGAAAAGCGGACTTGTTTTTTTAAATCTACCTCCTTCATCTGTGGGGCATGAGTATTCAAAGAAAATAATAGTGGCGTGAGTCCTTAAGCTGCTCAAATTGTTCAAATCGACTACCGAACGTCATTACATGCGTGCCGCCATCATTGATTTATTTGACGTCAGTTTGTTTTCACGTTACTATGATGTCCAATGATACAAACAATATAATTACATTATCTGCCAACCTGTGATGTCTTTATTAATTAAATACCACAATATGCAAACTTCATAAGAATTTTGCGAGTGGTGTAAAATCTACCATCATATATAGCCTAAAATGTGTTGAAAATGACGTTAAACACCAAACAATTCATAGCATTCACACCCATGGAACTTCATAAGTGAATTGCCCTTTTTGAAAAAAAGAACCTTATTGTTTTGGTGTCAAAGTCACCAAACACTTTTAAAGCATAACACCAACCAACACGTAACATTTTTTTAATTTTGGTGTAGCTGAAATGTTTCTACATGTCTATTACTGGTCAGTGAGTTGATGATAGAATTTGAAATACAAATACTTTTGAAATACATACAAATAATTTATGATATAAAAAACTGTGGTATATCATATATTTAACATTGTGATATATGTACAACTGCATTAACGTGATAAACTGAGATTATTTTAATAATTTGTGTATATGTATCTTTAGCCTGAAATAAAGAATAAACACTTATTTAAATTTAGCTTTACATTGCAAGTATTTATGAAATAATGTGTTTTATTATTTCTATGACGTCTTCTTGCGATATCTTAGTGAGTTTAAGATTGCCCTAGACCAGTCGTAAATTTACGACCAGGGGTTACGATATCGTAGACAAAATTATCGTACGATTTTGTTCATAATACGCGTAAAAAGACGTACGATCATCCTACGACAAACTTACGCTAAAATTGACCGTAAGATGTTTAATAAAACGGGCACCAGGAGCGGTGACAGGCGAGAACATTTTAGACACAGCGTCTTTACTATCCCGGTATTCAAAATTAAAGCGGGCGCATGTGTCTAGACTGCCTGTTCATCCGCGTAAAAAAACAAAAAGCACCAAGTTCTTCTGGAAAATTAAATTGTTTTTGTTTTCAAACAACAAATAACATGCCAGCTAAAATGGCATAATTTTGTTACAGGATGATTTTTTGGAAGATAACCATGTATGTTGTTTGAATAATGTTTTGTACCAGTTGTTTCTCTTTGTACATATATTGTTATGCTTCAGTTTTACCTAGAATTAAGTTTTTCTGTTGTCTGTTCGGACATACCAGTTTTGGACTGTTCTCTACTTTTAAACTTCCCTACATTGTGGTCTGTTAATTTCTTTGTAATCGTTTTCTTTTTAATGTGTCTGCCAGTTGACATATTTGCAGTTCGGCTATTTGTAGTAAATCTAAGACAGCCTGTACTTACACATTATTGTACTAAAAACGGCAGTATTATTTAATATACATTTCACATCATCATTAAATTGTCACGGTCCTTTCAAATATTTGCACAATATAAAACCCATTTTTTATTGTTGCTTTTTTCTGTGTTATTTTAACTTGAAGAGTTAATTAACTACACAGTACGAGTATGTATGGTGAAAGTAGATATACAAGTCGTACAGGAAATATAGCATACAGGGTGCACAACCAACCAAAAACACGCATACAACAATTACAACGAGAAATAAAAGGCAAGGTTTATGACATAACACACAAAAAAGGGTGGACTATAAGGAGGCCGCTGGGGTTTTAAATCAGGTTCTAGGGTGCACCAAACCTAACTCTTACCCTAGTGTCATCCCAATAAAACGGGACAGTGTAAATAAAGAAATCAACGTCAGGATATATCCTCTAGCAAACTAGGCAGCATTAATAGGCAATATACGTATAGCACAAAGATGATCATGTATATATGAATATAAAACGGAAGACTTGGAAAACCCACAAAGCAAGTACATAATGAATTGACAGATAGCCAAAGCAACAAGAAAATAAACATTAAGGGTACGACACGACAAGATTGAAGACAAATATCAAACGTTACCATCCTTTCAGGAAGACTAAACTGTGGTGAAAGAGATTGACCCTTTATTCTATTAATTTGTAAGTTAATGTATCATGCTGTGTTGTGTAATGTGCTATACCATTTCATATGCAGTGATGTTTAATAATTATTATTTCCAATACATGTCTGTTTATTAACCATTACTTTCTGGATCACTTCCTATGCATTTCAGAGAGTACCATAACTAACATACATACTGAAAAGGGGATCCATTGAAAGCAAAAATCACAAACAATAGAGAAAAGTAGCAGACTCGGTTGTAATGTGTCTGTTCATGAAATGTAATATAAGGTACAACACCTCTCAGCCCCCTAGCCCCGGATTAAGCGGTATTCTACTTTAAATCCACGCAGCTTGCGATTGGTGATCCCAAAGGTCCAGTAAGTAATAACACTGCTGATTTGTAGTCGGCGACTTTTTAAAGAGAAGTAGCAGACTCGGTTTTATTGTGTCTGTTCATGAGCATGAATCGTATACAACAAGTCTCACGAACCCTAGCACTGACATGATTGACTACTGATAATACACGAATTTAGAAAAAAATTATTTCTGCATCCAGTATCCACATACAAAAAGAAAACCCAACAAGGGACCTGAATTAGTTGGATAAACAAATGAAGTTATAATCAACATGTCAAATCAACATTGGAAATATTGAAACAAGAGCCCATAGACACAGGAATTTGTATAAGTGTCATTTCTAAAACATTTTAGAAAATAATTTAAGTCTGAACTGAAACAGTTAGATGAATTAATTAGAATACAATGTGCAGAAGGTCTACGTTTGCCATATATAGGATACATTGAAACATAATTAAATATCACAGAAGGATTAATAAAAGGTTTAACCGCAACACTGTTTATTACTTATAACTCCAGATACAAATTATTCAGCCAAGTTACCATTTATCAAAAGGAAACAACATAATCACCGAACTACAAGAAGAATTGAAGAGAAAGTTTGGACAACAATTCATACAAAAAGCCAGTTTATATACGCGTTGGTCATTTTAAGCCATCAAAACTAGAGAAGATGATCTGAAGGGAAGGAAAATAGAATAGCCTTAGTCAAAGGTGCAGAACAGGAACTTGGACCAAATGAGACCAAAATATTAGATGCTATACAGACAAGTAAACTAGATATGTTCAAACCAGTGCCATTAAATATTAGTCAAAAGATACATCGCTACCACAATTTGAAGACATAACACTGGGATTAGTAAACTTTTAATATAGAACAGATAGAGATATAATTGTCCACATATTTAACCGCACTGCTAATCAATTACCGAATAAACCTCATTGTCATAATACCATTCAATTACCACCAGCAATCATAGGAGAACTACGTCAACATATACAACAACTATTAACAGCAAAGTTAGATCCCGTCGTATTAGTTAGGAAGAGAAATACGTATATAAGTGTGAGTGCGAACAACAGAATGCTAAAGGACAGCTATACGTTACCAAGAATAGAAGACATTTTTTAATGTTTTGAAAGGCTGCAAATATTGTTCAACTATACTGTACATTTGAAATCGGGGTTTCATCAGTTAGAGATTTAAGAATCACATACAAAAATAACAGGGTTTACCGTTGGACCATTAAGATTCTTCGAGTACAGCAAAATGCGATTTGTGTTATCGAACAGTCCAGTAACATACCAACAAATTAATGGAGGAATGTTTACGACACTATATTTTAACCATCTGTGTGATCTACCTAAAGGGAAATGGAATTCTAAAAATATTCAACTTAACATTGTTAGATATGCTGGAGTCACTCGAAACATCACAGAAAACCATTTGTAGAAGTAAGTCTCATCTTTAATATATGTGTATAAATGTACGCCGCATTAAACCTTTAAGACATCATCTTTTGAATGAGTGTTCGGTCGTCGAAAACCCAATCTACCTACAAACGCTGCATTAACAGCATCATCCATTAAAACAACAAGATACTGCATAAATGAAATAAAAAAAAGTCGTCTAAAAGATTTAAATGGTATAGCAAAACAACAAGTACACATAACGAAACTGAATCAGAAGAAGCAATATGACAGAAGGGCGACAGCATTAAAAGTATCGGTGAGTCGCAAAGTTTTAGTGAACATTTTAACGCACAAAAGGAAACATAATACTGCGGTCAGGTTTAAGAAATATGCATACGGAGGTATATACTAAACAAGAGAAGACTTACAAGTGTTAAAGATGAGATCGACAACGGAGTAGAACAGATTCTGCATATGTATCACTTTCTACCATTTGTAACAGTCGACACAGATGAATACACAGATGAAAACACGAAAGAAATATAGTTGCACAGATCAATACCGAAGAAGAGAAAGACATTTAGTATGAATGCATCCGGTGAGGATGGTATTGACACACTAGTACCTACAGATAGTGTTTTTTGCTCGTTTTCTATGATATATACTTTGTATTCCTTTGCTTGATTTCAGTTGGATTGCATTTGTCAAAAAACAAGAAATAAAACACAGGTACTTGGTCGGGCAATGCAACCCTTCTCGGACTTTGCCATTTTTTCACCAAAAAGTTACTTCACCGGTAGCACAAAATCGACATATGAAAAATGACGATATCGCATAAGTGATTTGTTTACTTTAGTATACTTTATCATAGAAAACAATAATGATAACCGAACTCTTATAAATGCCATTAGATCTACTAGTACTAAGTTTACAAACTATTTTGCATTTACTAAACTATGCACATAGGCATCTGCAAACATAGACTTATCCCACTATAGCTGACATAGTCGTGGTTGGTTAAAACAGTTATATTCCTCCAAGAGTATATACAAATATAATCTAGAGAGACATTGTATGTTAAAATATCATTGATTCAAAACCTGAAGTTATAATGAAACAATTAACGTACAATCTAAGTTTGTTTTCAGCAGTTTGTGTACCAAGACGCACAGAGGTGATGCTGACAGACGTGATTAAAATATTTTGTTTTTAAATCATATGATTTTCAGTTTTCTCGTTTTGTTCTCCGATATGGTTTTGTTCCGTTTGTGTAACGGTGTTGTCTGGTTTTGTGAAACCCAGAAGTCTCACGGCACTAAATTTCGCCCCTGTTTCCTGTAAAGTGCGTTGTGACTGCGAATGTTGCATCAATACGCATTTACCCATTGTGTATTCTTCGTCGTCAACCCATAGCTCCTTACATTTTCTTCTTATGGCTTCAAGGTCCAACACAATTCCCTCTGTTCTCGGACGATCTACCCTTCCCCGTTGAAGTAACTCTTGTCGTTCTTTCATATTCTCCAACTTCTCCCGGAATGTTGTTCGTCTGTTCTCTCCTTCCAGTTTGTGCTTGTTCATGATTCGCAATAGTTCGTCCATATTTAAACTAAGCCATGGTCCAACATCACTCGCAGCCATGGTTGTGTTTCCGGACGTTTTTCGCGTTTTAATTGTATATATATCGTTTTTGTAAAAGTCTCGTATGCAAGAGTAAAAATCTAAGAATTGTTATTATTTATCCTTAAAACTGGGTGGTGTTTTTGCTTTCCTTGTCCAAGTACTGTAGTTTATCCATTCTTAAACGATTATATTCCTAGTCAGTTAAATATATAAGTTAAAACTAGTTGCACACGCATGACCATTTTCCAGCATATTTAATTACTTTTCCTTCAGTCTAACTCGTTGTAATACTAAAAACGATTTAGCATATGCTATTTTGCTGCCGTTTTGTTGTTGTTTTGCTACATTTTTTTTACAAAATGGACCAACCATAGTCAACAAAAAGCTAAACTACACATATGAGACAACACTGTCAACAAAAGTGTGCCCTACGCCATATAAACAAAAAGCTAAACTACACATACTTAAAATATCAAAGACAATTAAAGGCATGAACGCTCATTTAAATGACGCGTTGCTATCTATCTGGCCACTTCAATCTATAATTAGTTAATACGGGAATGATTATACGTAGGACATAGAACCCCGCAGTGTCTCTGACTAGTACAGTTTGTTCACAAGAATCCCCAGAAAAAACGTGGCAGGCAGAGATAGATCTAGATTTTAAGTTCCAAATTGTAGAAACATGTTTCATCTTATATAAATAAATACTGAAAAGGGGATCCCTTGGAAGCAATAAACACAAACAAAAAGATACAAGTAGAAAACTCGGTTTTATTGAGTCTGTTCATGAGAGGTAATATATAGTGCAACACCTCTCACGCCTTTTATAAGATTCATACACCTAGTCCAACATGTGTTTCGTTTCGGGTTTCTCAATTTCGGAATGAGTATCGGAATGTGTTTATATGGGTTCATGCTCGTATACCATTTCAAATATTGAACATAGAATTAGGGTTGGGTCACAAGTAATGTTAGCTCTAGTGGACCTCTAAAACCACGTATGGTTATAATTCTGCCTAAGCATTAAACAAGACAAAATGAACATACGAGTAAACGTTAGGGGCGGCGGGTGTATGTGTGTTGGTGGTGGTGGGGGTGGGGGGTGGGGGGGGGGGCGATTGGGAAGGGTGGATCCTACTACCTTACACGAAACGGAGAAGCAGTTATTCTTACACGGGGCCACACGGGCGTGAACGTAATGACTGCACAATTGAAACATTGGAAGTGATAGCGCGTTATCAGCCATACGTCGAAAAATGTATTAAACAGATTTAGATTTTCACCAACACTTTGTTGAAGGTTTATATTAATAAGAAATGACAGGTGGCAAAATGGTCACAAAGTTTGTATTGATATATTGATATATTGATTTATGATTAGCAAAAAAAACAAATACTTTTTTGTGAACGCATATAAAATTATCGGTAAACAGATGACATCATGTGTACCATAAAGATGTTGAATGAGTTCGGTAGCTAACTGTTTTACCGAGTTATGGCGCTTGCAAATGTCAAGCTATGTGAATTTTGATTTTGTTTTCGCAATGTCTTAACGATTTTGGATTTTCACAAAATTCGGAATAAGTTCAATCAGATCCACTATGAATAATCGTAATTGATTTTGAATGTTCACCATTTGGTTTGCAGGTTTGAACGAGCTCGACATTGAACAATGGCAAAGTGTTTGTTGCAGAGTAGGCTAATTGTCCTTAAATTGAAAGCATTTGATCTTGTTTAAGTAGCAACTTTAGTTAATGGTATCTCACCTCATACAATATGGTAAGAGCATATTTGTATTAAAGCTATTGGGTGTGTTCGACAATAATTGCGCATAAAATGCTACAGAGTTATGTCCGTTGATGATTTTGAATTAAGTCAATTTGTTTTTTAATCAGGACGATGGATATTTTAACACGTGAGACGGAGCCTTAAGCGGTATACTCACGCACGATAAATGAGAGAGGACAGGTGTGAGTAAATATTATTTTATTTTGGTTAAAAGAGGAATGTTTAGTGGACATTTATATGTAAAACAAGTAGAGCGTCCGCAGACCGTTTAGATCTCTTGTTAAACATTAAATATAGTTTGCGACACTAGTTTAAATTTAGAGATATTGTGTTAGCTTCTGTAAACTTTTCTCTATTTATATGTGAATATCTGACAGATTTATAATCACAAATAAACAATTAAAAACTCATTTCAACTTTTAAAATAGTTTAAACATATTATTTAAAACTGTACTCAATGAACCCTGGGACCAGATGTTCACAAAGCCAGATATTTAAAATTTAGTTGCTTTCCTTCAAATGTTCTCGTAAAATAATTACTACACACTGCTGTGACCGCGACATACTGCCAACCCTGTGGAATATCCACCGCTGAAGCCACGACAATAGGATTAATATTCTTAGGACTTCACATCTGTATTAGGATACGCTGTGCCCAAACCACCATTTCTCGAGTAATGTAACTGAAATGTATATAAAACTGGCAGAGCAAAACAGAACAATAATATGCATAGGTAATAAAATGAGGGTATGGGAGGGAGGGTATTTTTCATAAATGAACACGACACATGCTAAAGTTTGCAATTTACATCTGATACCGCCTGCAGAAAATGGCCGCATCTTTAGAGACAGATAATTGGTGTAGCGTACGATTTACACACTCATTAATAAACCTAAAACAAATAAGCAGGATTGCGCAAATTGTTTATGAAAATTATCAATCCCACTTAAATAAAAGGATTTATGTCGATGAACGACAAATCCCATTATTGAAGATGGGCTATGAAAGAGACTCAATACTGAACTTAGTTTATATTTATTGGAATAACAAGGCCATGGCTTCAGCATAATATAACAAGAAACATAATGTGCATAACAAATGTGCAGTCACGATATTTATAACATTTTGAAAAATGGTCATAGCTCCGACCAAGTTTTGAAGTGAATGAAAACTGTACTCAATGAACCCTGGGACCAGATGTTCACAAAGCCAGATATTTAAAATTTAGTTGCTTTCCTTCAAATGTTCTCGTAAAATAATTACTACACACTGCTGTGACCGCGACATACTGCCACATGCCACAAGTGGTGACAGAGGCACCACGAGAGGCACCGCCATTAAAATGGGGGAAGCAGAGCACAGCAGTGAAAAGAACAAGTCAGTCCTCAAATGGAGGTATGGCTGACGCACTTCACAATCGAAGCGATTTGTCTCGCCAACAACAACATTCATCATATGACCCAAATATGGTCGACAACATTCAACAAATGACCCAAATATGGTCAATGACCCAAATATGGTCATTTATAACATTAACAGTCACCCAAAAGTGGCTTGCAACCCAAATTGGTTAGCATACAAAATTGCCAAAATACAAATAAATTTATTTTCAACAACAAAATAGGTTATGACCCAAACTGGGTAAAGCACTATATTGCCAACCACATAGTAACCCATAAGTGGTTAACTTAAAAGTTTAAAATTGATGAAGGATAAGCAGATAACCTTATATAGAGGTTATACATATATGCCAAAAAAGTGACTGCACATCAACAATAATTTGAAATCATGTTATTAAAGCCACGGGCTGTTTTCAGAAACTAAAGGCGAATTTCTGGCATCTGTACTTCAACAATTTCGGGATATCTAATATATCCACCATTCATTCGGAAAACCTCTGTTGCAACTTGACTATATACCCTAATCCTGACTTTGTCCAAAACTTTATGGGACTTTTCATTTCCGTAATATAAGCGTGGTAAAATCTGCGACCAAACAATCTTAACTTCAGAAATCAAGTCGTTTATGTCATGTAGTGTTTTAATAATACTTTTCCTTAATTTATCTGAGGGTACTTGACCAATGTCATTGCCTCCAACATGCAATACCAATATATGTGGGTGGTCCTCAAGAGATAACAACTTTAATGTCTTCAACACTTGGCACCAAGTCATTGAAGTGAATTTAAGATACACATCACCATTCACAGAAATAAATTTATAGTCGGTAGAAACGAATTATGTGTTTCAACAAAAAATCTGTTTCAATGTTCATTCTGTTCCATAATGGCATCCAACCACAGGCAGACACCTCTGCAACCCATTAATTAAATTCAAAGTTACAATTAACATACATTCTATTATGTACTTTGACTATAAACTAGGAATATGTATCCTTTTCAAGTCTGTCCCTAATAAGCCACACAAAAAAGAAAAGGAAAAAAAAGGCTTTTAGGGTAAGAGAAGGCTCGGATTAGCCCTTCACTAAAATTCACATTTGTATGTTGCTGAAAATACTTTGCAAGACATAAAACTAAACTAGTTTGTGCAATATATTGGTGGAAAAATCGAAAGTTGGTAATTTTGATAAAAACAAATATCTGGAAATATATTTAAATCAATTAAACGAATAAATAATGTAACTCTAAACTCGAGATACCATGATCTTACTCAAAAGAGTGACAACTTAACATTTTAATAATGTTTATTAATTTGTGTTATTTTGTGTATTTGCAATCTTAATTTACATATGACCGCAAAAATTTATATATGGACACAAGAACTACCAGTTATAAATAAAGAAGTAACTAACTTACTTACAAAACATTAACGTAACACATTAGCGTTAAATAGCGGTAAATATGTAAGGTATTAAGGACAGACAAACGTTAAGGAGATTCGACCTAACAGTTGAATTTACACAATGCAACCTCTAGAAGAGACTGCTGGGAAATCCACCAAGTATTGCTTGGAATTTGCTTATTTGAGGCTCCGGCTATATTTATCCCGGACTCAGAAAGCTGCTAGGTCAAAGCTGCTATTGGTGTTGGACTTTGTATCAACGTCATTTTATTGTTCATAAAACAACTGTATTTTAGTAAGAGTACCGGGACGCAATCAAATTGGTATACAGGCACTTATGAGTCTTCTACTACTTGAATTACGTATCAATTTTAGGGATACAGCCTACAAATTATGATCTGCGCATGTGCATGCGCATAGAACTGGTTCTAACTGTTTTTTTACAATCGTGAAAACTCGGCAAATCCCGTCATTCTTCAGGATCCCACCTCGTGTGTTTATCGAGCTTCGGTATGTTCAAAAGCTTGACATTGTGTTAGCCGGAAGGCAACGGCACAGAAAATAATGCACTCTTGCTATGTAAACAATATGGCCGTTAGCCAAACGTGTTGATGTACAATTTGCGTTGCATGTTTGCTTTTTACAAACTATTGATGGGGCAATCGGGTAGATGACATTGCAAAATTTTGATGATAACTCTTTCATATGCTGCAAAAACATTTTCTGTTGAAATTAGTTCGCAGTTCAACATTTTCTCAATTTTATTTTTTATCGCACTATCGGATTTTGAATGCAAATTTCTTTTGGCGGGAATCTAAGGCGCGCCGACGTAACTAATATGGAAACCTTCGATTTACATTCAAGTAATGTTGCGAAGCAGTGTACGAGATGTTGCGAATGACCCAGTTTATAGAAAATCCTCGTTTTCATCCGGTGCTAGAAAATATAATTTACTCAAGGATGAGAAAAAAATGTCGCAGTGACCTCTTCATTTTTTTTAAATACATCTGTTTGGTGTGTGTTTTTATTTTATAGCCAAAATGAAGCTGAAATAGCAGAAAATTAATTAATCTTAAGTTGGTCCAGGGAGTAAGTATATCCAGGGAGTAAATATACTTACTCCCTGGTTGGTCTTAACATAGTGAGAGAAAAATGTTCATGTGTTTTAACATTAAAAATATTTTTATATGAACTATTTAAACAAAACTTTTTTTCCAAAATATGATGGTGAATAATTTTGCACATTATAATTTTGCAAAAAGTAATAAAAGAAGATGTTTCAGAGATAAAGCTTTGTATTCATATCGAGTTTCATAAGTGAAGTATTTCTATTCAAGATTCCATATTTTATTATTGTGTATGCTGCATTATTGCATGCATACTAAAGTAAATAAAGTTGTTACTATTATTGATTTCCTGAAAACGAAAACGAAAGCCGAGTTCGTAATACCTGTGATTTTGTATAAATATTTGCCTACTTTGATGTTGTATAAATGTTTCCCTACTTTATACGGCATATACATATCAGGTCTTGATACAGGTTGTTTATACAGTTAATGAACCTTATTCAAATACAAAAGCAATGCTGTATTATTTATAAATCTATCTTCTTATTTTACAAATAGCGGATAAGATCAGAATGACATAACATTGTGCTGTGACAGAGTATCTCAAACGTTGCGAATATAATTAAAAGAAAAATTCCAACAGTGGGAGTGCATCGCACAATGCAGCCGGTTTGGTGAATTGGTCGATCCATACATACCGCGCTTACCACATATGTGCACACTGCACAATGGGGTAACCAGAAGTTGTATAGTTAAAATAGTTGCTACGTCTGCTATAGTTACAAAATAATGACATCATTTAGACTATAACTGTAGTCATTACAATTTAAGGTAGACAATTTAAGTTTAAAGCACAAATACAATAATAATCAAATGATATTTAAATTGCCTCGTGCAAGTTTATTATGTTTAGGGCACTTGCATTAGGAAGATGTTCAATATATGATCAAACAATATGTTTCTTTCCTCTGTTTTTTGAAGATATACAGACTTAAATTTCTTATGACATTTTCATTTTCACTACTAAATAGTTGTTTTATTTTTATCATATTTTGTCTTGTTCAATAACATTTGTTTATGCATGTTTTACGTAAGTCACTAAATAAAGAACATTCTAAAATGATACTCGTCTTCAATCCTATTAAACATATTACATTTTCTTTTGTCTATGGGAATTGATATATGAAACTGAAACCTAGAGCTCTAAATGACGTTATTTAAAAAAAATCTAGATCTTTGCAGCTTTAAAAAGCTATATAAAGGTTAAGGGTCATGTATTGTAAATCAAATTGAATATATAGGAATAATTATTTGTTCACAGACTTGGCAATTAATACACTCTTTACATACCTATGGGACAAGATATAGTAAATAAATCCATATAAAGTTTAAAAGATCACATTTGAAATTATTTGATATTTCTCAATATTCCAATACAAGTACAAAATGACTAGTATGATGACAACGAAGGGTGATTAGACAGTTTATAATTGGTCTTGTGTAATGGCAATCTCATTAAAATCAACTTTGATACTCTCCGATTCCAGGTAGCTAGAGTATCGTAGCGTGATAAAGGGTCTGACTTTAATGGCCTGAAAACATTCCAGTAGTTTTTGTCCCTGTTACGTATACCTGGGCTGATAATTAATTAAAACTTTTCCATGCTATTCACATTTTATGAAATGGATTGGGCTATTGCGCAGTACAATTTTGCCCAGCTTTCTATTGTTATGTAAATGTTATTGACACTTCAGGTAAAACCCACAATGATCACGTGATTCTGGACTTGATATGACTAACCCGAAAGCGCGCAAGGCTGTAATCACTTCTTTTCGATCTGCAAAGGTTGTTTAATTGTTTGGAACTTTTCATTTTAGCTACACAATAAAGTAAGTTGCATTATAAATATTTATAATATGTTGTTTTGTTTTTTAGACAATTAGTTTGTTTAAATTGATGCCGTTTATTTGTTACTTGCTGCTATGCAATTATAGATTTTCTTTTACAGATTTGGATCTTGTCAGAAAAAGAAAAGACATCTAATTCTTGTTCATCAAATTACTAGACACTTTTCCCAATATAAATGATTTGTATCGGTTAAAGAAAAATATTGTAATACTATACACATTACTTTCACTTATATACGTATATTCAAGGCGTTACATTTCTTCCTTGATATGTGTTTGTTGTGTGTTGATTTTTCATAACACAAATAAGTAATATATTTGTTTTTGTCTATGCCTTCTTCTTTTTGTCTCACTTGCCCCTCACCACTGTAGGTTCGATCCCTCAGGAGCCTAGGAATCTTTATGTGAGGAAGCTATCCAGCTGGCTTGCGGAACATCCAGGTGTCCGCCCTTGCACAAAAATTGCCCGGAGGGACACCTGGGGTCTTTCTCCGCCAGTGGAAGCTGGAAAGTCGCCATATGACCTTAGCTGTTGGTGCAACTATAAAATCCAATGCAATACAGTTATTTGTGTCGTTGTTTGAGCTATAGTTTCAGATTTCTGTCTGTCGTGATTTTTTCTTATGCCTTATAATACTGCTTTTTAAACGTTTTTTTTATACAATTTCAATACGTATCTTGGCAATATGTAGCCACATTTCTTAGGTTTCTTATTTATCAAAAATGATGACATGCAACCTTAAAGTGACACATAGCAATCTTGAGTTTTATTCAATTAAAATTTGCTCCTCAATTTATTTATCCTGCGTCATTTTGACTTTAAAACTGCTTGCGCATAACTAAATAAAATATGGGAGATTTCAATTTTCTTCATTATTTCACCAAATTTCTAAATATATTATTGATGCACTATTATAAAAAGTCAGTAATATGTAAAAAATAATTTGCTTTGGACTATTCTAACAATTACTATTAAAGAGAAAAACTAACGGGACGCCGTGAGTTTTTAAAAAAATATTATTGTACAACCAAATTAATATCATTTAAGTCTTTCAACTTGTAAGTTACGAGTTTGCTGCTGTGACGGAACATTTCAGTTGCTTTTTAATTGTTAAAGTTGTCCACATTTAACCCCAATGTTGGATAATGACTAATATTTATTTCATTGAGGGTGCAGACATGTAAAGTACTATTTGAAGCCTTTATACTCGTGAATACGTTTTCTATCTATTTGCATTGTGTTGCATCCTCACGAAACTTGCAGCCCACTGGAATTATTCGAATAAACTTACATTCATTACGGGTGGGTTCGAGCAGTTGCGCGTCCGTTTATGTTAGTAGACAAGATAATATATTCAAACGTTAGAAGATGTGGGGACTAAATGTGTGAAAGATTTGTTAAATATAGGATTTAAAAAAAACAGTCACATTGTATCGCAAAATAGCTCATGTTCAAGGTTGTTTTACTTCAAACTTGTTTACACTGATTTTCCGAAAATGTGCGACGCCTTGTTGACTTTTGTGTGTGTGGAAAAAAACGATTAACAATATCGAAAGTACCAACGAAATAATGTATGGCGTAGAGCCAATAAAATAAACTGGAAGATAAAGCTTTAAAATAAACGATCAGAAAAGAAGCCCATTTTCCGAAAATATATGACCCACTTGTTAAGCTTGTTTGTTTGTTTTTTGTAGAAATGTATTAATATCGAAACAATTAACAGAATAATGTATGACGCACTGCGGCAGGGACAATAATAAATGTAGATGTTGTATATATAACTGTGTACCTTATATAATATAACATTATAAAGAGACAAGATATGTGGTAATTAATGCTTATGTTAGTTAACGATACTGTTGTAAATAATAGAAAAAAGTTAGCCACGAAGAATACAACTGTATTGTACAATACGGTGATTTTTATTTGAATTGATTGAATGATTTTATCCTTATTTAGTTATGTATTTAGTTATTTATTTATCATTTATTTATGTGCGTATTGAGTTATTTATTTAGTTTCATTTATTTATTTGTTTGTTTGTTTGTTTGTTTATTTGTTCGTTCGCTTGTGCGTGCGTTCGTTCTTTCATTCGTTCGTTCTCGTTCGTTCGTTTGTTCGTTCATTTATTCATTGATTTGGTTGTAATTATAGATATGATGTTTTGATTGATTTATTGATTGATTATTTTATTTCTTTATTGATTGATTGATTTTTTTATGTGTTTATTTTTGTTGTTGTTGTTGTTGTTGTTTTTGTTTTGTTTTTTAATAATAATAACAAAAAGCTAAATCATTTATATGTTGAAATGTAGAAAGTTTAATGAATAAATTCGAAGATAGTGATTTCAATACGTTGATAGCGGTGTTTTGATTATATCGGGATTGATGGGTGGGATATCAGTGCTATTTTCACTGTTGTTTTTTCACTACCAGATATACTTTTTTAAAAGTCAAAACTAACTTTTGTTAAAATTTTATAACATATGGTCTAAGGAAATGAGTCATGGTTTTGGAGTATTTTAGAAATCGTTGTCAGTAGAAACTGATACGTAAATTATTGCATCCGAGTTATGATCAGTGCTTTAACAAAAATAATCCCAACATAGAACATAGCATACACGCGCAATTCATGTCTGGATGGCAATGGATGTATGGCAATGGATGGATAGCAATGGATGGATGACAATGGTGGATGTGTTTTGTTAAACATTTATATCATATGGTCTAAGGAAATGAGTCATGGTTTTGGTGTATTTTAGAAATCGTTGTCAGTAGAAACTGATTCGTAAACTATCCCAACCGAGTTATGATCAGTGCTTTAACAAAAATAATCCCAACATAGAACAAAGCATACACGCGCAATTAATGGCTGGATGGCAATGGTGGGTGGCAATGGTTTTGACATGAAAATTAAGAAATGTAATAAGCATCTTCAAAAAGCCCCTTTGACATATTTAATAAGAAGTCTATAGAAACAAATATGAATAATATAATGTGTTCTTTTGAGATCATCAAGCCCAATATGTGTGGCTTTAAAGTAGAATATCACTTAAGCCGATGGTATGAGGCGTCAGAGGTGTTGCACTTCACATTACCTCTCATGAACAGAGTCAATAACACCAAGTCTGCTACTGTTATATCTTGTTTGTGTTTGTTGCTTCCAAGAGATCACGCTAGCGTTTGTTTAGTGCTGTGTGGCGGCCGTAAAAAGTTGCCCCGACTACAAATCAGTAGTGTTGTTACTTACTGGTCCTTTGAGATCATCAAGCCCAATCGTTGTGGCTTTAAAGTAGAATATCGCTTAAGCCGGTGCTAGAAGGCAGTTGAGAGATGTTGCACTTTATATTACCTCTCACGAACAGACTCAATAAAACCGAGTCTGTTACTTTTATCTCTTGTTTGTGTTTGTTGCTTCCAAGCGATCCCCTTTTCAATATGTATTAACGAACAACAGACATTAGTTTGAATTGCATTTAGGCAGTAGAGCTTAACTGAGTTATTAGACGTGAGAATCGTGGTTCTTATGGTAGTATGTACCTATCATCTATGGTAAGTAACGACCCTAAGGGCTAAGATTCTCGCATCGACTAAGTTATTGACTTGTATGTTGCATCTATATCGGAAATCGAGTCTTTTGTTATCTTTAATACGGTCTTCAACCTCCGGCTTCAAATGTCACAGCCAAAGTTGGTAAACAACGTCAAAGTACAAGCTTGTAAAGTTACATTATACTTGTCTTTCTTTCAGAGGCCAGAGTTTGTATTTACAGTACATTTTTGTTGTGCATATATTTCTAGAGTCGGACAATGTCGAGTCAGCAGTCAGGTGGTAGTTACACGGGCAAGGGAGACAAGGCGGACCTTGATAACCATGGCAACCAGTGCAACCCAAACAACCCAGAACACAAGTATGTATCCGTTTAATCTTAAAGTTCATGTCTATAAGGTAGAGCGTGTCAGACTAAGTCAAAGCTTCGGTCAACATCATAATAATTTTGGAAATACAGACTCAAATATAAAAACAACTTATAATCTCGGACACAGACCTAGTGCTTGTCTCCATTTGTAAACATAAGGTTACTTCAAAGATATATCTGAAACAATAAGGCTATACATACTAACATTGTATGCGTCATTTACAAACTCATTGTTGTTGTTAATAATGAAATGCAATGTGGTTTTACGTCCCGTTAATACATCATATTAGGTTATATTCGGACAGGAACCTCAGATAGAGCTTTAGTTGCGCACCAGACATGCCATACCCCCACATCAGACATGCCATACCACCCACATCAGACATGCCTTACCCCCACATTAGACATGCCATACCCCCACATCAGACATGCCATACCCCCACATCAGACATGCCATACCCCCACATCAGACATGTCATACCCTCACATCAGACATGCCATACCCCCACATCAGACATGCCATACCCCCTAGGGGCAGATGTGTGTAGCTATAAAGCACAATGGCATTTCTACTACCTACCACCGGAGGCTGTCAAGGCAGTGCTATAAAGAAAGTACTGTTGTATTCTGTTCTGTTCTGTCTTACTATGAATATGTTATTACGTTTACAGGGGACATACTCCAGGCTTTTCAGGGGACGCAAGCAAGCCATCTCTTGACAACCATGGACAGCAGCTCAACCCAAACAACCCAAAATTTCAGGAATCAAAGAAATAATGGCAATACGATAATGAAAAAAGTGTATACTAATTAGTGTACATCTTAAAAAAAGAAACACTTTAGATGAAGGTTTGGTTCAAATAAAATCGATAAGAAAACTGATGTTATTATTTTTAAGAGGCATGCCCCAGTAAGCCGTTTGTTCTTTTGTCGTCTTGTTTTGCTGATAATCAAAATATTTCAGCACGCAAAAAGGCTTTCAACGTATAAATGTGAGGCATTGATAAGAGCACTGGGTCCACAAGCGGAATGTCGTCTGTTCAAAACTAGTCGGATGAGGTCTCTCTATATCATGTTTCATTAATTCATTGCTTATCTTTCATTACCATTCGGCAAAATCTACCTTCTCGGCCCTCAAATATGCTTCAGGAGTAGTTAGTACCTCACTGCTGTGACGATGTTAGGCCGACGTTCACTGAAAGAAGGAACTTCGTCTGGGGCATCTGGAGTATACAGTGGCCAATAGCCTAGTAATGGCATGGCGTACCATGGAGTACGATGGGAAGGCTGTTACACAATACCAGACAATAATAGATGACATACTAGTATCAGCAATTTTACAGAAACAGTCCACTTCAACGGAAAAAAGAGAAGGATTAGATGAACTGTGGGAGAAGTCGTCGTGAAAACAGAATGTGCAGGTATGTTTCAACAGAAAGTATGTCAAAACAGATAGCTATCCAGTAGAAGGGACAACAGCAGAGCTGGCGGAAGACGGAGTGAGGGGAAGCGAAAGAAAGGAGCCGATAAAAGGGTTGAGAAGGTGGACAAAAAAAGCCCCCCATGTAGATTAGCCAGGCAATATGTTTGCATGCACATACAGCTTTAAAACTGGTTTTTATTAAATAACACAATTTATCACATATAATGTATATCTATACATTTATTTATAGGTCTTTCGGATAGTTTATTACCATATCAAGATTACTGTTTCAACAAGAACATGTGTATATGTTTAACACTATGGTTTCCATATGTCATTACATATCAATATAGTATTTATTTCATATGTTTTACAATATATATGTCATCATATATCAATATGTTTACATATGACATTATATAATTACATATATATGACATGCATATATTTTACATAACGTTTTGCATATACAATCATGGGGGAAAAAACATTTCTACAGTGCTATAGTTTGTAAAAAAAACAACGTATATATATATATATATATATGACGTACCATGTGCCATTGCAATATGTTTTTACACGTCATTACACTATATTGACATATGTTTTACATCCTTTTGACACTTCACCATTCATATTCTCAATGTTGTCTCATTCATGCATCTTACCATCGACCATCGACATAGTACCATCGGCATCGACCATCGCATCTTACCATCGACCTAGGTCGATGGTAAGATGCGATGGTAACATGGCCCTAACAGGACTCCGTACTTTTGGCTAAAAAGTGTTCTTTTCGGACAATATTTGTAAGTCAGTGTTCATCAATTGTTTAGACAAAAATAGTCAACCTCCGCGCAGTGATATTGTAGTCAATTATCCCTGCCACAACACAAATTACGTGACGATTTGTGATTACAAAAAATGGCGATACACTAGGTAATGCTTGGTACAGCAAACTCTTGCCGTAACCAAAAGGCATTTGGCAATAACATCATCACCTTCGAGAACATGTTGAAAACATTCAACCTGTTTTGGCTGGGGTCATATATTTAAATACGTATGTAGGTCTATGTTTGGGTTTAATCTATTTATTAAAGCTGTAATGTTCTCAACGGAATACATGAATTGTGATGTGTTTGTTTACATGTAAACAAGTAACTGGTGTTCATACCAGCTAAATTGATTTTTTTAATAAATAAATTATTTTTGTAACCAGATACCGTTTTTCAACACTATTTTCCTATATAATGAACAAAGCAAGTTGAAATATTGCCATAAAAAACATTTAACCAAAAAACTAACCAAAAAACTAAACAGCTGGATTTCAGCTATAAATTTGTGTGGTGGCAGTGGTTACTATAACAGAACGGGGAAGTAACCACTGTGGGGAGTTTGAAAAATAGTGCACTGCACGTTTGTATTGCTGTTCGAATTATAAAATTGTATCCTTTCGACCTTAAAATATCCCTCCTCCAGCCCACACCAACCCCTACTGGCAATATGGACTTTGAATTTCATCATAACAATATTGGGAAATCGTTCAAACACACTGGTTATGCCAAACATGTTAAGGAACCTCTAAAACGAAAGCATAATATATCAACTCAAGTGAAATATTTCGTCCAAAATAAATCAGTCCTTGTCGCTCGCTCTGTCGCGTCATACTTGGCGTGTCGTATGCATGTGTCGTGTGCATGCGTAGTCGGCAGGAATGCCGGTTTTCGAAAAATAATAGTCTGGATACGCATGTAACATAAGTAATGTCGGCATTGCATTTTAGCAACAGTATCACCTAGATACGAATCAGTGATACACAAGTTGGTTGAACATGGGATATAACTCATTTGAATTCTAAAAGGTGATATTCATTCGAATGAGTGATATCGCCGTTTTGAATGCGTGTTATCATGGGATGGTATTAAAAGGCAAAACGGTATAAAGAAAAATGAACAGGAAACATTCAAAGAACACAGTCAATCAAAAGCACGCGTTAAAAACAAACAACGATCCCCAGGAAAAATAGAAGCATAATATTTGCCAATCACAAAACAAACGGATTGACAATATGGCTACCACCATGGAACGGTCATAGGCAAACTTGTCGCTGGTAGTTTAAATCAGGTTATATGGTGCATCAAGCCTCACTCTTACCCCCGTGTCATCCCAATAAAAGAGGACAGTGTAAATAAAAAAATCACCGCCATACTGAATTCTCCCAACAATGAATTAATTGTTAACATACGTATAAGATATCACATATTTATGAAAATGAGTCTTTACTTTTATCTCTTGTTTGTGTTTGTTGCTTCCGAGGGATCCCCTTTTCAGTATTTATTGACATTCACACTAGTTAGCGTTTGTTAGTGCTGTGTGGCGGCCGTAAAATGTTGACCTGACTACATATCAATAGTGTTATTATTTACTGGTCCTTTGGGATCATCAAGCCCAGTCATTTGTGGCTTTAAAGTAGAATATCGCTTAAGCCGGTGCTAGGAGGCGTGAGAGGTGTTGCACTTGACATTACCTCTCATGAACAGACTCAATAAAACCGAGTCTGCTACTTTTATCTCTTGTTTGTGTTTGTTGCTTCTGAGGGATCTCATTTTCACTATTTCTTAAATTACTTTTTTTTCAGGATACGATAATAACATTTTAGAAAGGTTTTTCGAAGTTTATGTTAACAGTAGCCGTGATGGAGTAGCTTTTTAGTTATACAAAGATTACGAATTTTAACGGGAATGTAGCCTAGTGGTGGAACGAACTGTATTATTGGGGAAAAAACACTATGAAAATGTCGAAAGAATGATCAAAATCGAATAATTACCAAAGAAGATATGACTATTTGAAGACCGTCATTTGAGAACTATTACGTCGCAGTTCTAAATTACCATATATAGAATATTTATAAATATCATAATTTACTCATTTATAGGACGGAAAATTGCAACAGCTGTATAAAAAAAAAAGTATACTAAATATATGTTTAATAATGTACTTAATGATTATTTAAGGATTCTGCTGCATTCATTTGCTTTACATGATATGTATCCAACCATTATGCCAAAACTGCCAATTTAAAACTGTGACGGCATAGTACTCAGAAGTACAGAGTTCAAATGGTCATATCTCCTTTGTTTATCGATTTTTGATCATACTTTCACCATTTTTTCAAGTTCTTCAGAACTCTTTTTTTTTTAGTTAAATATATTTATTTTACATCGATTGCGAAACAAGTTATTGCAACTTAAATTAATCACCTGGGTAGTACCAGTACCAGTACTAAGCAATGTGGATTAATTATCAAAGGCCAAGAATTCACCAACTATTCTTGAGAATATTCTTAGACTTAAGCCCAAGTATGCAGATTTCAATCACCATTATCTTTTGTAAGTTTCAATGATCAATGATCATAACAAGTATAGATATGATAAATAGTAATAAATAGCAACTTCATATGATTGTTAATCTTTGAAGGTCATATGAATATTTGTGAACGAAATTTGAGTACTTGAGCTCAAGTCTAAGAATACTCTGAAGAATGGTTGGTGAATTCTAGGCCAGAACTCTCATTAATAAACCCTTTTTCAGAACACTGCTACATTCCTTTTAAAGTCCCCAATCTAGAAAAATGAATAAGTTGAGAAACGTAGATCCCAAATGAAGTTGATCGGGGAATCTAATTAACAATATCAAATTTAAAATCATCTCTGTTGTCATAGATTTTGTTAATTATTTCTCCACTTGTAAATCGAGAAAAGAAGCGACAGTATCAATCAGCAATATTAGCTTTTGTTGTGTTGAAGTTCTTTAGGATAGTGTTAACCCTTAGCAGAAAGGGAAGGATTGTCAATGTTCAATATGTCATCTAGGTACCGAGTGGTGTCATTTAAAGATTCAATTTCATTTGCCTGAGTGTCTGGAGGATGACTCAACGTGAAATCTCTTTCATAGCAATACAAAGAAATATAAAAAGGTCGGACAGGGAAAGTAGCATTCAAGGAGGACAGTCAACCACAAAACACAGAAACAAAGACGCAAACAGACAAACAAAAAGGCAAAAGTAATAATAAATGCAAACGACATCACAAACACAAAATGGTTGACAATAGGGCTACCGCCTTGGAACGGTCAGTAGCAAAGTAGGCCACTGGGGGTTTAAACCGGTTCTAGGGTGCACCAAACCTCACACTTACCCTACTGTCATCCCATTAAAACAGGACAGTGTAAATAAAGAAATCCCCACCATGATCTAATCTCTAACCAATAAGGCAGCATCAATAGGCAATATAAGTAAAACACAAATATGCTAGTGTAAATATAATACTAAAAAAACACAATAGCCTACAAAGCCACAGTGCAGGTACTCAAAGACTTGGCAGAAGCCAGAGCAACAAGAGAATAAACAATTATGGGCACGACAAGAAAGATCATAGACAAACATCAAACGCCACCGTCCCAATGGGCTTTAGGTAGGCGTCATCATAGGGTCCACAGCCTGTCCGGTCATCGTACAATTAAAGAGGAAAGCATAGTGGCGAACTGTAAAAGGGTCCACCACCAAGCATGCAGTACGTTGCAAAATGATAGGGTCATAACCTCTTTTGATATACGTTTTAACAAGTTTAACAAAGATAGTATGAAAGTGATCATGACCAGGAATCTTACGAAGTTTATAAATCACATCACCATAGAAGTCAGGTTGTGATAGTCCTTGTCGCAAAAAAATCTGCGACAGGTGCACAGTAGGGATACCTAGTTGTTTATAAACGGTAGTTCCATACCTGAAAAAAAATACACAAGTCGCAATGGCTTTTTTAATATTGGATATAAATCAACAGTTCGTTCGGATCACCTCCAATCCTTTTGATATCAGGATGATTGATTGATTAATTAAATTGGATTTTATAGTCGCACCAACAGCTAAGGACATATGGCGACTTTCCAGCTTCCATTGGTGGAGGAAGACCCCAGGTGCCCCTCCGGGCAATTTTCGTGCACGGGCGGGCACCTTGGTAGAACCACCGACGTTCCGCAAGCCAGCTCGATAGGTTCCTCACGAACGATATCAGGATGAATTTCATGGATATTTTACTCATATCAAAAAGATTCATGGTATTGCGTTTCAGGTTACTCAGGTCAAGGTCGCTTTCTAAAAAAAGAAAAAATAGCTCTGGTCAATTATTTATTGGGATGATAATGATGATGATGATGGTCTGCTTATTAGTATCTAAGGTTATGAGTTCAGAAAAAATCCTCGATCCCTAGATATCGCTCAACACCCTGATAGTTATTGAATCATAGACTATGATTACTACAAATATGAGAGGCACCATCGACACAGTGGCGAAACCATGTGACTTTTTGATTGGGTTCCTGGCAAAATATGTCATCAAAGCAGTCGATTCAGGTATGTCTTTGCTTTATAACTTTCTTAATATTTAACGAATTAAGTTGCACAAATTTAACGGACTGACGGACAGACAACATACCATACTAATGCCTCTCCAGAGCAACTCACACGAACAGTTGCTCAGGTGAGCTTATAAAATAACAAGAGAGTCGTTTAGCTGGGTAGTACGCGCCCGTAACCAGTAGTGTCGCCACCATGCTGCAATACCTTGGTTGAGAAGAGCTACAAGCCCGGCGTCAACAGAGCAAGACACCATGATGTTCCGGATCATCAACCAACGCAGCCTCAACCAAAGGGGATACCAACAGATATACCGTACCGTTCTACTCATTCAGGGTCCTTCTTGCCCTCAACTATTCAAAGATGTTCACTCCAAGAAACAAATAGACATGATTCTACTTGATTTCAGCAAAGCATTTGATAAGGTCAGCCATGAGAAACGGATTAAGGATGTGGTTAAAGTCATTCTTAGATTACCGCACACAGAGTGTGGTTGTCAACAGATCCAGGTCATCATCAATACCTGTTTCTTCTGGAGTGCCACAAAGATCCGTCTTCAATACTGTTTCTTGCATATATATAAATGACCTCCTAATAGATGTTAATTCCCGGGTTAGGTTATTTGAAGATGACACTGCCATTTACATTACAATCACTTCAGGAAAACAATCAGAAACACTACAAAATGATCTAACGAAACTTGAAAAATGGGAAACAACGTGGGATATGGAATGTAATCCCTTAAAATGCCAATTCATCCATAGCTACCGCTACTGTAAACTTCGAAAAACCTTTGCAAAATGTTATTATCGTAACCCTGATCTATTTTTAAAATATAAACGTAATTTACAAAGGACCATCAAAATCTGACTTCTATAGTCACTAGCGGATCCAGGGCGCGCGCCCCCCCCCCCCCTAAACATTCCGGATCATCCATGTTACTGTAGATAAAATATCAAACAATTTCGATGCACGCCCTCAGTATAAAAAAAATCTCGCTCGCTTCGCTCGCTCTACGCATAATGACTAATGGATGGTTTAATTAACACATTGTTATATCCTTTTATTTGAAAACGGACTTTTTTATTCACACATGTATGTCCATGTTACTGTAGATAAAATATCAAACAATTTCGATGCACACCCTCAGTATATTTTTTTTTCGCTCGCTCGACGCATAATGGCTAATGAGTGGTTTACTTAACACATTGTTACATCCTTTTATTTGAAAACGGACTTTTTTTATTCATACATGTATGTCCATGTTACTGTAGATAAAATATCAAACAATTTCGATGCACGCCCTCAGAATAAAAATGTTCTCGCTCGCTTCGCTCGCTCTTCGCATAATGACTAATGAGTGATTTAGTTAACACATTGTTAAATCCTCAGTATACATTTTGTTTTCGCTCGCTTCACTCGCTCGACGCATATTGGTTAATGAGTGGTTTAATTAACACATTGTTAAATCCTTTTATTTGAAAACGGACTTTTTTTATTCATAATTGTAAGTCCATGTTACTATAGATAAAATATCAAACAATTTCGATGCACGCCCCCAGTATAAAAAATCTTCTCGCTCGCTTCGCTCGCTCTACGCATAATGACTAATGAGGTTTAATTAACATATTTTTAAATCCTTTATTTGAAAACAGACTTTTTTTATTCATACATGTATGTCCATGTTACTGTAGATAAAATATCAAACAATTTCGCACGCCCTCAGTATACTTTTTTTTTCGCTCGCTTCGCTCGCTCGACACATAATGACTAATGAGTGGTTTAATTAACACATTCTTAAATCCTTTTATTTGAAAACGGACTTTTTTTATTCATACATGTATGTCCATGTTACTGTAGATAAAATATCAAACAATTTCGATGCACGCCTTCAGTATAACAACAATTTATCGCTCGCTTATCTCGCTCGACGCATAATGGCTAATGAGTGGTTTAATTAACACATTGTTAACTCCTTTTATTTGAAAACGGACTTTTTACCCTATCAATGCACTACCGCAACCGTTTTATGAGGCTAGAAACGGACACGAAAATTGACCAAAATATTACGCCCCCCCCCCCCCTAAGCTGAAATCCTGGATCCGCCCCTGATAGTGATGTGATTTATACCCCCCCCCCCCCCCCCCCCCCCCCCCCTCAGCTAAAATCCTGGATCCGCCCCTGATAGTGATGTGATTTATAAACGTTCGTACAATCTTTATTAAACTTGTTAAAACAATTATCAAAATAGGTTATGACCATATCGTTTTCAAACGCACTGCATGTTTAGTGGTTGACCCAGTTACAGTTCGCCACTATGCTTTCCTCTTTGATTGTGCGGTGACGGGGCAGATTGTGGACCTTATGATGACGTCTAGACGTCTACCTTAAAGGACGGTAGCGTTTGGTGTTTGTCTTAAATCTTGTCTTGTCATACCCTTAACTCTTTGATCTCTTGTTGCTCTGGCTTCTGCCATGTCACTGAGTACTTGAATTTGGTTGTTGTTGTTTTTTTCTCGTTTTTTTTAATATAAATATATACTCGTACATGATCATGTATGTGTGATACTTATATTGCATATTCTAACACGACCTCCGAAGTCTTTCATATACACAAAGAAGAGAGACAGCTGTATATTATTCTACGATAAAATACAGCTGTTCCATTAATTCCCCGCGTATATTTCATCCGTTGGAAGCGCCACGTTACATGACGTCATGTCGTTCGGATGCGAGTAATTAAATCACTCGTGCTAACGCACTCGTGATTTAATTACTACGCATCCGAACTCCTAACTGTATTTTATTCACCGATAAAACACAGGTACATGTTTATTATTTCTTAATTAATGCTGCCTTGTTTGTTAGGGAATATAGTCTGGTGGGGATCTCTTTATTGTCCCGTTTTATCGAGATGACATTATGGTAAGAGTAAGATGTGTGCATCATAGAATCTGGTTTAAACCCACAGCGAAATTTTTGCCACTGACCATTCCAAGCCGGTAACCCTATTGTCAACCCGTTTGTGTTTGTGACGTCAGATGCCTTGGTTCTTATTATCATTGTAAGTGTTGTTTGTTTTCATGCGTGTTTTTGGTTGACTGTGTTCTGTGAACGCTTCATTTCCTGTTCGACTTGTATACCTACTTCTGATTGCCTCGACCAATCTGATTTGATGATAACCTTCTCTCCTGCGTTGACTGGTCATGATTAATAAACATACTATCACATGGTCTATGTCCCTTTAGCGATTTGTTGCGAACTTATTATACCGGGTCAATTCGGCAACCTGTCATACAAACCAAACTGTAAATATAAAGATTAAAGTTCAGAAGCGAAGTTGTTTATGTATATATGATATACTGATAAAAACACTGAAGAATAGCTGTCAAGCACCACCAACCCCTCCCCAACCTCCACTCCTCCCCAAAAAAAATTAAAAAAAATAGAAGAGAAAAATATGGTTTTAAAACCCAAATTTGTCTTCGTGAAAGTCCAGATTGATTCGGCAGCTTCTGCGCGCACTTCGCGTGATGACGTATACTGTCATTGACCCCACGGCATCTTGCCTAATCAATGAAATATCAATTAAAGATGAATGGACACCCTTTTTGTAGTATTATCAATTAAAAATTTAACTCTTAAACATCATATGAACATTTCTTGATAGTCCCGGAGAGAAACATATATTTAAAACCGTTACTCAGTTGTATGTAAAAATAAGTATTATTTGCATGACGTAGATACTACTTTTACCTCTGCGTGACTTCATGGGGAAATGAGGTAAATCTGAATTGTATAGCTGCACAACTATTGCCAGATAATTGATAAGTGCATTTACCTGTGGATTAATTTACCTGTTCAAAGTTTTCTACGTCATCAAATAAAATATTTTTCTCGCTTTTCACAGATATTGCACTGTGTGAATTGTAAATATCTATATCTGTGTATTTAAATGAACATAAACATGTTCATGAAACAAAACATGGCCGGAGAACTTTAATAATTCTTACATTATAGTAAATCTGCGAAAAAAATGACCTTATCAAATCCTGTTAACTTAATGATAGCCTGGATGAGATTATTTTATTTACACTGTCCCGTTAGAATAACAATAGGGTAAGAGTGTGATTTGCTCACCCTCGAACCTGTTTAACCTCACCCACCCCGGCCCCCTCCCAAGTGGCACCTTTTACCAATGTACACTTCTCAAAACTGCTAACTACACCGCTCACGTTTTATACACTTTTCAAAACAGCCAACTACACCGATTTAAAATATGAATAATTTTGTTAATATCATTATTTCATAGTTGTTTGTAATTAAATAAACAAATAACACAAATCTGCACTATATGAGACAAATTTTTATTTTATTGAAAAACATTCAACCCATCGATATATATAACCCAAAACGTGAGCGGTGTAGTTAGCAGTTTTGAGAAGTGTAAATGCGGTACCTCTATTGTAAACCCTTGTATGTTTGGGATATCTCACATTTCCCTTTTATATATAATGTGTATAATATATTATGTTAAATGCATGGTTGGTTGACAACGTTCTGTAAATGCTATACATCCTGATCGTCTGTTGCCTCTACTTTCATGATTCGTCATCTCTGGTCTGGATGACATCATGCCATCTTGCGGCATTTGACGGACGTAAATTGCCTTCATCTTCCATGACAAAGATATCATAATGTGATATCAAGACATCTTTGATACTATTGTAAAATATATGAATAAGTTATGTATTATATTTTGAATAAATATATGCATGCAGCTAACGCATTTAATATGAAATCAAATAACAATTCAACTTATTTTATATTGCCATCACATATGTATTTTGATAATTCTTTAGTGACTAATATGACTTGCTAGGCGCCTAGGTTATTCATTGCATTACTTAATATTACATATATTATTCTGCATTGTTTTGTATATGTAATGTTTCGCAAAAGTGTTATTTGTCACTTGATAAATAGATAAATAAATATAATGGCCATATGTAACAACTCATCCCTCTTGGGAGTAATCATTTATTTGAAACGCATGACTTGATAGCATAAAAGAAAATAATTGTGTTGAATTGAAGAGAAAAGTTCATTTACATCTCCATTTGGACAATTTCAATTCAATGCTATGCCTTTGGAGTTATGTTATGCCATTCCAAGCGGCACAACACTAATTAGTACATGCGTTGCTATATATATGTTACTATTTATCACCCGCTTGTCTAATATGACCGCTACTCGAAAAACAGGCCGTTTTGGTTACTATATATACACTACACCTGTACTAATTAGAGGTCATTAACTGGGGTTATGGAGCTAAAGCTCTCGGGCCTCATATGGCTATCTCGGGCCAATTTCACAGAGGCACACTTACCCCAGTTAATAACCTCTAATGATGCACTTTCAACGACGTTTGCGGCGTCAGGTCGGTTTATTACGATAATTTAGACTAACAAATCGATCAATTAATGTTTATTATACCAAGTTGCAATGACAAAACTGCACTTTTATCGATTGTATGGACACAATAAAACATGTATGTTTTGAAGTACACTTTTATTTACTATATCCGCCATATTGTCATTTTGCATAGTAATCAAATTCCCGTGATATTCTCGCGCGAGGTGAAGGCATTCATTGTCCCCTCTAGAAGGGACGCAGCCGAAGCTTTTCTCGAGGATATGCCCCATAACTCACTTTTGAATTTCAAGTAACTCCACTATCAACCATATGGCGGATATAGTAAGAATACCGGGACGCAGTCAAATTGGTATACAGGCATTTTATGAGTCTTCTACTACTTGAATTACGTGTCAGTTTTAGGGATACAGCCTACAAATTATGATCTGCGCATGCGCATGCGCATAGAACTGGTTCTAACTGGTTTTTTACAATCGTGAAAACCCGTCCAATCCCGTCATTCTTCAGGATCCCGCCTCGTGTGTTTATCGAGCTTCGGTATGTTCAAAAGCTTGACATCGTGTTAGCCGGAAGGCAACAGCACAGAAAATAATGCACTCTTGCTATGTAAACAATATGGCCGTTAGTATACTTACTCCCTGGTTGGTCTTATCATTGTGAGAGAAAAATGTTCATGTGTTTTCACATTAAAAATATTTTTATATGATCTATTTAAACAAAACTTTTCTTCCAAAGTTTGATGGAGAATAATTTTGCACATTATAATTTTGTAAAAAATAATAAAAGAAGATGTTTCAGAGATAAAGCTTTGTATTCATACCGAGTTTCGTAAGTGAAGTTTTTCTATTCAAGATTCCATATTGTATTATTGTGTATGCTGCATTATTGCATGCATACTAAAGAAGTTGTTACTAGCTATTATTGATTTCCTGAAAACGAAAACGAAAGCCGAGTTCGTAATACCTGTGATTTTGTATAAATGTTTGCCTACTTTGCTTTTGTATAAATGTTTCCCTACTTTATGCGACATATCCATATCAGCTTCTTGATACAGGTTGTTTATACAGTTAATGAACCTTATTCAAATACAAACTCAATGCTGTATTATTTATAAATCTATCTTCTTATTTTACAAATAGCGGATAAGATCAGAATGACATAACATTATGCTGTGACAGAGTATCTCAAACGTTGCGAATATCATTAAAAGAGCAATTCCAACAGTGGGAGTTCATCGCACAATGCAGCCGGGTTGGTGATTTGGTCGATCCATACATACCGCGCTTACCGCATCTGTGCACACTGCACACTGGGGTAACCAGAAGTTGTATAGTTAAAATAGTTGCTACGCTTGCTATAGTTACAAAATAATGACATCATTTAGAATATAACTGTAGTCATTACATAGGGACACATGGCAATCTTGATTTTCTAAAAACTCACGGCGTCCCGTTAGTTTTTCTCTTCACTTGCATTTGTTCAATCATTAATAGTAATTGTTAGAATAGTTCAAAGCAATTTTTTTTTATATATTACTAACTTTTTATAACAGTGCATCAATAATATGTTTAAAAATTTGGTGAAATAGTGAAGAAAATTGAAATCTCAATTTTTTATTTAATCATAGGCAAGCAGTTTTAAAGTCAAAATGACGCAGGATAAGTAAATTGAGGAGCAAATTTTAATGTTTGAATAAAACTCAAGATTGCCATGTGTCCCTTTGGTAGACAATTTAAGTTTAAAGCACAAATAAAATAATAATCAAATGATATTTAAATTGCCTCATGTAAATTTATTATGTTTAGGACACTTGGATTAGGAAGATGTTCAATATATGATCAAACAATATGTTTCTTTCCTTTTGTTTTCAAGATATACATACTTAAATTTCTTATGGCATTTTCATTTTCACTACTAAATAGTTGTTTTATTTTAATCATATTTTATCTTGTCCAATAACATTTGTTTATGCATGTTTTTCGTAAGTTACTAAATAAAGAACATTCTAAAATGATACTCGTCTTCAACCCTATTAAACATATTACATTTTTTTTTGTCTAGGGGAATTGATATATGAAACTGAAACCTAGACCTCTAAATGACGTTATTTTAAAAAATGACTAGTATGATGACAACAAAGGGTGAATAGACTGTTTATAATTGGTCTTGTGTAATGGCAATCTCATTAAAATCAAATCATAATTACGCTTTGATACTCTCCTCTTACAGATAGCTAAACTATCGTAGCGTGATAAAGGTCTGATTTTAATGAGATTGGTCAAGGATTTATTCATTTTATGGATAAATCATTGAATTGGTGTAATGGAAAAGTGAATGCAAAAAAGATTATTCAATATGTCCTGAAAATATTCCAGTAGTTTTTGTCCCTGTTGCCATGGCTTTATATGACGTTGTTTGACAGCTGTTACATAGGATGATAAATAAAGCCCTGCTGTTACCTAGACTGGTATATAAATATTGTATATTGCAAAACTTAGAAACATTTAGTATGGTGGTATATAACTGCCGTCGTGATAATTTAGTCGCGATACTTTTTGTCAGCTATTAAGACGAGCAGTCTAACTTGACTGTCATTCCAGAGCATTATCGCGACAGCAAAGAAATTTGTCATGGTACTTTTTGGAGTAGTTTTTCTTATAAGTCGACTTATAATGGCTTAAAAGTGACGCAGGATAAGTAAATTGAGGAGCAAATTTTAATGTTTGAATAAAACGCAAGATTGCCATGTGTCCCTTTGGTAGACAATTCAAGTTTAAAGCACAAATAAAATAATAATCAAATGATATTTAAATTGCCTCATGCAAATTTATTATGTTTAGGACATTAGATTAGGAAGATGTTCAATATATAATCAAACAATATGTTTCTTTCCTTTTGTTTTCAAGATATAGATACTTAAATTTCTTATGGCATTTTCATTTTCAATACTATATATATATTCCCTCCCTTAAAATCCGAGTGATCCGAAGATTAAAAACTAACGCGACACATTAATCGAGCATGTCACTTTAGAGCATTATCATTAACAGGCCTGCCCAAACTTTTTAACACAAAGTCCTGAGATTTTAAAATTGAGTGAAATTAGACTGCTACACAGCGTTTAAATTTAAACGACTGTAGAAGACCGCCATTATGTTTACTTGCTTGTTTTATAGGCGTAGCCATTTCACAGTTTATAGATATCGCGCCACCTTACTTCCTTTATGTAAGTGACGCGTCTGCGTTATGTAAACAATATTGAGTGAAATCCCAATACATGTATATCTTTTTATAGAACGTAGATCAGACGATTGGCCACGATCGTGGTTGGAATGCGCTTTATTTAGCCGTCATTTACGGCTAAGAAATCGGTGTGTATGAGTGAAACGATACATGCGCAGTGAAGCAGTCTATGAGTGAAACGGGACATGCGCAGTGATCCGAAGATTAAAAAATAACGCGACATATTAATCGGGCATGTCACTTTAGAGCATTATCATTAACAGGCTTTCCCAAACTTTTTAACACAAAGTCCTGAGATTTTAAAATTTAAAGATTTAAAGGGCGCAAAAAACATTTTTAAAGGAAATTTGGAGCGCGCGACTTGATTTTTGCTCTCTTTTTTTTAAAGCGCAAATTTCATTAATACACGTTGATGCATTGTTTGATAGTTATAGAAAATAATAGATTAGCGTACTTCAACGTGCACAAACTAGTTTGTTTTAGGGAGTACAGCGTAATTCGATTAGAAAGAATTTGTTATATCTCTACTAAAACTGTTTTTTCATAAAAGTGCATTTACTTTTCTACACAGATGCGTGCTAAATTCAAATAAAAAGTCTTCATAACTCTTAAACAAATTATAGTCATCGTACACAACAGCAGCTGTTATAGTGATACCACATACAAGGAGTTGCTAGTTCCTCACTCTTGCTATTTCCGTTAGCTTGACCAATTAAAGAAGCCACAGATATGGCACATGTCGTTATGTCACTGAAAGAACTAATTATGCCCTTAGGTGTTAATTGTATATTCAGTCAGAGCATTACACGGATGACTCCCATTTCGACACTTGCAAATACTCTGAAAATCATGATAGCTGTTAAATCATGAACATTTTGTTTTGCTGGAAAATCCGGAGATTGTACACTTAAATCCGGAGATCCGGAGAGCGAATGAAAAATCCGGAGAATTTGGCAGGCCTGCATTACTTCATGGTTAAAGTTTGTCGTGATACCAGTGAAGTAATTATTACTTCACTGGTGATACTTATCTGGACTTTGTTCTTATAAGTCGACTTATAAGGGCTTAAAAGTCGTCTTAATAGCTGAAAAAAGTATCGCGACTAAATTATCTCGACGGCAGTTATATGCCACCATAATTTAGTGATATTACTTTGCAAGTTCCCTAAAACATTTAAATGCAATTTAGTGTGATTTACAAAGGCATTGCAAGAAGCTTAATATTATTCAAATGTGTGTTTATGCTGGTAAATGTTTGCTGGCAAATGCACGTCCTTTAACTTTTCCATGCTATTCACATTTTATTAAATCAACCTTGAACTGGATTGGGCTATTGCGCAGTACAATTTTGTCCAGGTTTCTATTGATGTGTAATGTTATTGACACTTCAGGTAAAACCCAAAATGATCACGTGATTCCGGACTTGATATGACTAACCCGAAAGCGCGCAAGGCTTTGTATGACTTCTCTTCGATCAGCAAAGGTTGTTTAATTGTTTGGAAATTTCATTTTGCTACACAATAAAGTAAGTTGCATTATAAATATTCATAATATATTTATTTTTTTTAAACATTTAGTTTGTTTAAATTGATGCCGTTTATTTGTTACTTGCTGCTATGCAATTATAAATTCTCTTTTACAGATTTGGATCTTGTCAGAAAAAGACATCTAATTCTTGTTCATCAAATTACTAAACACTTTTCCCAATATAAATGATTTGTATCGGTTAAAGAAAACTATTGTAATACTATACACATTACTTTCAAGTATATTTAACTTATATACGTATATGCAAGGCGTTATATTTCTTCCTTTTTTAATGGTGATATGTGTTTGTTGAGTGTTGATTTTTCATATATTTGTTTTTATCTATGACTTCTTTTTGTCTCACTTGCCCCTCACCGCTGTAGGTTCGATCCCTCAGGAGCCTAGGAATCTTTATGTGAGGAAGCTATCCAGCTGGCTTGCGGAACGTCGGTGGTTCTACCCAGGTGTCCGCCCGTGCACGAAAATTGCCCGGCGGGACACCTGGGGTCTTTCTCCACCAGTGGAAGCTGGAAAGTCGCCATATGACCTTAGCTGTTGGTGCGACTATAAAATCCAATGCAATTCAGTTATTTGTGTAGTTGTTAGAGCTATTGTTTTAGATTTCTGTCTGTCGTGATTTTTTTCTTATGCCTTGTAATACTGCGTTTTAAACGTTTTTATGTCATAAATTTCAATACAATGATATCAACTGACGCGGTTTTGGCAATATGTAGCCACATTTCTTAGGTTTCTTATTTATCAAAAATGATGACATGCGACCTTAAGACCAACTGGAGCGTGTTTATATCATTCAGATTCAATGAACATCATCATAATTGTTTGGAGCTTTTGTTTGTGACAACGGCACTTTTAAAGACATTTTAGAAGGTGCGTATATTCCCTAGTTTTTGATAAAATAGATGAGCAATTAATATTGTACAACCAAATTAATATCGTTTGTCTTTCAACTTGTAAGTTACGAGTTTGCTGCTGTGAACATTTCAGTTGATTTTTAATCGTTAAAGTTGTCCACATTAAACCCCAATGTTGGATAATAACTAATATTTATTTCATTGAGGGTGCAGACATGTACTGACATAAACAAAATGATATCTATCGTACAAAAAAAAGTTAAAGTATTATTTGAAGCCTTTATACTCGTGAATACGTTTTCTATCTATTTTCAAATTAAAATTGCATTGTGTTGTATCCTCACGGGACTTGAAGCCCACTGGAAGTATCCGAATAAACTTACATATTCTGCTGCACACCATTACGGGTGGGTTCGAGCAGTTGCGCGTCCGTGTATGTTAGTAGACAAGATAATATATTCAAAAGTTAGAAGATTAGGGGACTAAATGTGTGAAAGATTTGTTAAATATACGATTAAAAAACAACAGTCACATTTTATCGCAAAATAGCTCATATTGAAGGTTGTTACTTCAAACTTGTTTACGCCGATTTTACGACACAGCTGCGTTATTTAGATTTTCCGAAAATGTGCGACCTGGAAAAAAACGATTAACAATATCGAAAGTACCAACGAAATAATGTATGGCGTAGGGACAATCAAATAAACTGGACGATAAAGCTTTAAATAAACGATCGGAAATGAATACCATTTTCCGAAAATGTGCGACCGCCTTGTTGATTTTTGTGTGTGGAAAAAAAACGATTAACGATATCGAAAGTACCAACGAAATAATGTATGGCGTAGGGCCAATCAAATAGCTTTAAATAAACTATTGGAAAAGAATACCATTTTCCGAAAATATATGACCGACTTGTTAAGCTTGTTTGTTTGTTTTTTGTAGAAATTGATTAATATCGAAACAATTAACAGAATAATGTATGACGCACTGCGGCAGGGCCAATAATAAATGTAGATGTTGTATATATAACTGTGTGCCTTATATAATATAACATTATAAAGAGACAACATATGTGGTAATTAATGCTTCTGTTTGTTAACGATACTGTTGTAAATAATAGAAAAAGGTTAGCCACGAAGAATACAACTGTATTGTACAACACGGTGATTTTTATTTGAATTGATTGATTGATTTTATCCTTATTTAGTTATTTATTTATTATTTATTAATGTGCGTATTTAGTTATTTATTAAATTTCATTTATTTGTTTGTTTGTTTGTTTATTTGTTTGTTCTTTGTGCGTGCGTTCGTTCGTTCGTTCGTTCATTTATTCATTTATTTGGTTGTAATTATAGATATGATTTATTGATTGATTTATTGATTGCTTATTTTATTGCTTGATTGATTGATTGATTTTTGTGTGTGTTTATTTTTGTTGTTGTTGTTGTTTTTGTTTTGTTTTTTAATAATAATAACAAAAAGCTAAATCATTTATATGTTGAAATGTAGAAAGTTAAATGAATAAATTCGAAGATAGTGATTTCAATACGTTGATAGCGGTGTTTTGATTTCCACCCTTGAAATATCGGGATTTATGGGTGGGATATCAGTGCTATTTTCACTGTTGTTTTTTCACTACCAGATATACTTTTTTAAAAGTCAAAAATAACTTTTGTTAACATTTTATATCATATGGTCTAAGGAAATGAGTCATGGTTTTGGAGTATTTTAGAAATCGTTGTCAGTAGAAACTGATTCGTAAATTATTGCAAACGAGTTATGATCCCAACATAGAACATAGCATACACGCGCAATTCATTGCTGGATGGCAATGGTGGATGGCAATGGTTTTGACATGAAAATTAAGAAATGTAATAAGCATCTTCAAAAAGCCCCTTTGCAATATTTAATAAGAAGTCTATAGGAACAAATATGAATAGTATAATGTGTTCCTTTGAGATCATCAAGTCCAGTATGTGTGGCTTTAAAGTAGAATATCACTTAAGCCGATGATATGAGGCGTCAGATGTGTTGCACTTCACATTACCTCTCACGAACAGAGTCAATAAAACCAAGTCTGCTACTTTTATATCTTGTCTGTGTTTGTTGCTTCCAAGGGATCACGCTAGCGTTTTGCTGTGTGGCGGCCGTAAAAAGTTGCCCCGACTACAAATCAGTAGTGTTGTTACTTACTGGTCCTTTGAGATCATCAAGCCCAATCTTTGTGGCTTTAAAGTAGAATATCGCTTAAGCCGGTCCTTGAAGGCAGTAGAGAGACGTTGCACTTTACATTACCTCTCACGAACAGACTCAATAAAACCGAGTCTGTTACTTTTTATCTCTTGTTTGTGTTTGTTGCTTCCAAGGGATCCCCTTTTCAATATTTATTAACGAACAACAGACATTAGTTTGAATTGCATTTAGGCAGTAGAGCTTGACTGAGTTATTAGACGTGAGAATCGTGGTTCTTATGGTAGTATGTACCTATCATCTATGGTAAGTAACGACCCTAAGGGCTAAGATTCTCGCATCTACTAAGTTATAGACTTGTATGTTGCATCTATATCGGAAAACGAGTCTTTTGTTATCTTTAATACGGTCTTCAACCTCCGGCTTCAAATGTCACAGCCAAAGTTGGTAAACAACGTCAAAGTACAAGCTTGTAAAGTTACATTATACTTGTCTTTCTTTCAGAGGCCAGAGTTTGTATTTACAGTACATTTTTGTTGTGTATGTATTTCTAGAGTCGGACAATGTCGAGTCAGCAGTCAGGTGGTAGTTACACGGGCAAGGGAGACAAGGCGGACCTTGATAACCATGGCAACCAGTGCAACCCAAACAACCCAGAACACAAGTATGTATCCGTTTAATCTTAAAGTTCATGTCTATAAGGAAGAGCGTGTCATACTAAGTCAAAGCTTCGGTCAACATCATAATAATTTTGGAAATACAGACTCACATATAAAAACAATTTATAATCTCAGACACAGACCTAGTGCTTGTCTCCATTTGTAAACATAAGGTTACTTCAAAAATATATCTGAAACAATAAGGCTATACATACTTGCATGCGTCATTTACAAACTCGTTGTTGTTGTTAATAATGAAATGCAATGTGGTTTTACGTCCCGTTAACACATCATATTAGGTTATATTCGGACAGGAACCTCAGATAGAGCTTTAGTTGCGCACCAGACATGCCATACCCCCACATCAGACATGCCATACCACCCACATCAGACATGCCATACCCTCATATTAGACATGCCATACCCCCACATCAGACATGCCATACCCCCACATCAGACATGTCATACCCTCACATCAGACATGCCATACCCCCACATCAGACATGCCATACCCCCACGGGGCAGATGTGTGTAGCTATAAAGCACAATGGCATTTCTACTACCTACCACCGGAGGCTGTCAAGGCAGTGCTATAAAGAAAGTACTGTTGTATTCTGTTCTGTTCTGTCTTACTATGAATATGTTATTACGTTTACAGGGGACATACTTCAGGCTTTTCAGGGGACGCAAGCAAGCCATCTCTTGACAACCATGGACAGCAGCTCAACCCAAACAACCCAAAATTTCAGGAACCAAAGAAATAATGGCAATACGATAATGAAAAAAGTGTATACTATTTAGTGTACATCTTAAAAAAAGAAACACTTTAGATGAAGGTTTGGTTCAAATAAAATCGATAAGAAAACTGATGTTATTATTTTTAAGAGGCATGCCCCAGTAAGCCGTTTGTTCTTTCGTCGTCTTGTTTTTCTGATAATCAAAATATTTCAGCACGCAAAAAGGCTTTCAACTTATACATGTGAGGCATTGATAAGAGCACTGGGTCCACAAGCGGAATGTCGTCTGTTCAAAACTAGTCGGATGAGGTCTCTCTATATCATGTTTCATTAATTCATTGCTTATCTTTCATTACCATTCGGCAAAATCTACCTTCTCGGCCCTCAAATTTGCTTCAGGAGTAGTTAGTACCTCACTGCTGTGACGATGTTAGGCCGACGTTCACTGGAAGAAGGAACTTCGTCTGGGGCATCTGGAGTATACAGTGGCCAATAGCCTAGTAATGGCATGGCGTACCATGGAGTACGATGGGAAGGCTGTTACACAATGCATGACAATAATAGATGACATACTAGTATCAACAATTTTACAGAAACAGTCCACTTCAACGGAAAAAGGAGAAGCAATAGGTGAACTGTGGGAGAAGTCGTCGTGAAAACAGAATGTGCAGGTATGTTTCAACAGAAAGTATGTCAAAACAGATAGCCATCCAGTAGAAGGGACAACAGCAGAGCTGGCAGAAGACGGAGTGAGGGGAAGCGAAAGAAAGGAGCCGATAAAAGGGTTGAGAAGGTGGACAAAAAAGCCCCTCATGTAGATTAGCCATGCAATATGTTTGCATGCACATACAGCTTTAAAACTGGTTTATATTAAATAACACAATGTATCACATATAATGTATATCTATACATTTATTTATAGGTCTTTCGGATAGTTTATTACCATATCAAGGTTACTGTTTCAACAGGAACATGTGTATATGTTTAACACTATGGTTTCCATATGTCATTACATATCAATATTTATTTCATATGTTTTACAATATATATGTCATCATATATCAATATGTTTACATATGACATTATATAATTACATATATATGACATGCATATATTTTACATAACGTTTTGCATATACAATCATGGGGGAAAAAACATTTCTACAGTGCTATAGTTTGTAAAAAAAACAAACGTATATATATATATATATATATATATATATATATGACGTACCATGTGCCATTGCAATATGTTTTTACACGTCATTACACTATATTGACATATGTTTTACATCCTTTTGACACTTCACCATTCATATTCTCAATGTTGTCTCATTCATGCATAAATTACGTTTATAAAGCATTCACAGTAACATATATGTATATAAGAATGCAGTACACAACAACAAAAGTCATAACTGAGTCGTAGATCTATATCCCCATTCTTACATGCCGTAGCAATAGTTGTTCTCCAGAACTACAGATTCAGAAAGGGTACCGTTGTGAGGCTCTGGCAAGCGAGAATGAGATATCCCTAGATAAATAAAATTCGTTTATAGCACATGCTTACGGTGTCCTGTTAGGGCCATGTTACCATCGCATCTTACCATCGACCATCGCATCTTACCATCGACCATCGCATCATACCATCGCATCATACCATCGACCATCGCATCTTACCATCGACCATCGACCTAGGTCGATGGTCGCTGGTACTAGGTCGATGGTCGATGGTAAGATGCGATGGTAACATGGCCCTAACAGGACACCGTACATGCTAAATAAATGCACATATTTGCCTATGGTGTAAGATAATTGGTTTAGAAGAGGGTTGTTATATATCTGCTGACGTACTTTTGTACGGTGTCCTGTTAGGGCCATGTTACCATCGCATCTTACCATCAACCATCGACATAGTACAATCGGCATCGACCATCGCATCTTACCATTGACCATCGACCTAGGTCGATATTAAGATGCGATGGTAACATGGCCCTAACAGGAATCCGTACTTTTGGCTAAAAAGTGTTCTTTGCCGTTGTTAGAAAACATTGCGGACACTATTTGTAAGTCGGTGTTCATCAATTGTTTAGACAAAAATAGTCAACCTCCGCGATGTAAAATTGTAGCCAATTATCCCTGCCACAACACAAATCACGTGACGATTTGTGATTACAAAAAATGGCGATACACTAGGTAATGCTTGGTACAGCAAACTCTTGCCGTAACCAAAAGGCAATTGGCAATAACATCATCACCTTCGAGAACATGTTGAAAACATTCAACCTGTTTTGGCTTGGGTCATAGATTTAAATACGTATGTAGGTCTATGCTTGGGTTTAATCTATTTATTAAAGCTGTAATGTTCTCAACGGAATACATGAATTGTGATGTGTTTGTTTACATGTAAACAAGTAACTGGTGTTCATACCAGCTAAATTGATTTTTTTAATAAATAAATTATTTTTGTAACCAGATACCGTTTTTCAACACTATTTTCCTATATTATGAACAAAGCAAGTTGAAATATTGCCCTAAAAAACATTTAACCAAAAAACTAACCAAAAAACTAAACAGCTGGATTTCAGCTATACATTTGTGTGGTGGCAATGGTTACTATAACAGAAAGGGGAAGTAACCACTGTAGGGAGTTTGAAAAACAGTGCACTGCACGTTTGTATTGCTGTTCGAATTATAAAATGTTATCCTTTCGACCTTAAAATATCCCTCCTCCAGCCCACACCAACCCCTACTGGCAATATGGACTTTGAATTTCATCATAACAATATTGGGAAATCGTTCAAACACACTGGTTATGCCAAACATGTTAAGGAAACTCTAAAACGAAAGCATAATATATCAACTCCAGTGAAATATTTCGTCCAAAATAAATCAGTCCTTGTCGCTCGCTCTGTCGTGTCATACTTGGCGTGTCGTATGCATGTGTCGTGTGCATGTGTCGTGTGCATGCGAAGTCGGCACGAATGCCGGTATTCGGATAATAGTCTGGATACGCATGTAACATAAGTAATGTCGACATTGCATTTTAGCAACAGTATCACCTAGATACGAATCAGTGATACACAAGTTGGTTGAACATGGGATATAACTCATTTGAATTCTAAAAGGTGATATTCATTCGAATGAGTGATATCCCCGTTTTGGATGCGTGTTATCATGGGATGGTATTAAAACGCAAAACGGTATAAAGAAAAATGAACAGGAAACATTCAAAGAACACAGTCAATCAAAAGCATGCGTTAAAAACAAACAACGATCCCCAGGAAAAATAGAAGCATAATATTTGCCAATCACAAAACAAACGGATTGGCAATATGGCTACCACCATGGAACGGTCATAGGCAAACTTGTCGTTGGTAGTTTAAATCAGGTTATATGGTGCATCAAACCTCACTCTTACCCCCGTGTCATCCCAATAAAAGAGGACAGTGTAAATAAAAAAATCACCGCCATACTGAATTCTCCCAACAATGAATTAATTGTTAACATACGTATAAGATGATCACATATTTATGAAAATGAGTCTTTACTTTTATCTATTTTTTGTGTTTGTTGCTTCCGAGGGATCCCCTTTTCAGTATTTATTGACATTCACACTAGTTAGCGTTTGTTAGTGCTGTGTGGCGGCCGTAAAATGTTGACCTGACTACATATCAATAGTGTTATTATTTACTGGTCCTTTGGGATCATAAAGCCCAGTCATTTGTGGCTTTAAAGTAGAATATCGCTTAAGCCGGTGCTAGGAGGCGTGAGAGGTGTTGCACTTGACATTACCTCCCATGAACAGACTCAATAAAACCGAGTCTGCTACTTTTATCTCTTGTTTGTGTTTGTTGCTTCTGAGGGATCCCATTTTCACTATTTCTTAAAATACTTTTTTTTCAGGATACGATAATAACATTTTAGAAAGGTTTTTCGAAGTTTATGTTAACAGTAGCCGTGATGGAGTAGCTTTTTAGTTATACAAAGATTACGAATATTGACGGGAATGTAGCCTAGTGGTGGAAAGAACTGTATTATTGGGGAAAAAACACTATGGAAATGTCGAAAGAATGATCAAAATCGAATAATTACCAAAGAAGATATGACTATTTGAAGACCGTCATTTGAGAACTATTACGTCGCAGTTCTAAATTACCATATATGGAATATTTATAAATATCATAATTTACTCATTTATAGGACGGAAAATCGCAACAGCTGTATAAAAAAAAAGTATACTAAATATATGTTTAATAATGTACTTAATGATTATTTAAGGATTCTGCTGCATTCATTTGCTTTACATGATATGTATCCAACCATTATGCCAAAACTGCCAATTTAAAACTGTGACGGCATAGTACTCAGAATTACAGAGTTCAAATGGTCATATCTCCTTTGTTTATCGATTTTTGATCATACTTTCACCATTTTTTCAAGTTCTTCAGAACTCTTTTTTTTTAGTTAAATATATTTATTTTACATCGATTGCGAAACAAGTTATTGCAACTTAAAATAATCACCTGGGTAGTACCAGTACCAGTTCTAAGCAATGTAGATTAATTATCAAAGGCCAAGAATTCACCAACTATTCTTGAGAATATTCTTAGACTTAAGCCCAAGTATGCAGATTTCAATCACCATTATTTTTTGTAAGTTTCAATGATCAATGATCATAACAAGTATAGATATGATAAATAGTAATAAATAGCAACTTCATATGATTGTTAATCTTTGAAGGTCATATGAATATTTGTGAACGAAATTTGAGTACTTGAGCTCAAGTCTAAGAATACTCTGAAGAATGGTTGGTGAATTCTAGGCCAGAACTCTCATTAATAAACCCTTTTTCAGAACACTGCTACATTCCTTTTAAAGTCCTCAATCCAGAAAAATGAATAAGTTGAGAAACGTAGATCCCAAATGAAGTTGATCGGGGAGTCTAATTAACAATATCAAATTTAAAATCATCTCTGTTGTCATAGATTTTGTTAATTATTTCTCCACTTGTAAATCGAGAAAAGAAGCGACAGTATCAATCAGCAATATTAGCTTTTGTTGTGTTGAAGTTCTTTAGGATAGTGTTAACCCTTAGCAGAAAGGGAAGGATTGTCAATGTTCAATATGTCATCTAGGTACCGAGTGGTGTCATTTAAAGATTCAATTTCATTTGCCTGAGTGTCTGGAGGATGACTCAACGTGAAATCTCTTTCATAGCAATACAAAGAAATATAAAAAGGTCGGACAAGGAAAGTAGCATTCAAGGAGGACAGTCAACCACAAAACACAGAAACAAAGACGCAAACAGACAAACAAAAAGGCAAAAGTAATAATAAATGCAAACGACATCACAAACACAAAATGGTTGACAATAGGGCTACCGCCTTGGAACGGTCAGTGCCAAAGTAGGCCACTGGGGGTTTAAACCGGTTCTAGGGTGCACCAAACCTCACACTTACCCTACTGTCATCCCATTAAAACAGGACAGTGTAAATAAAGAAATCCCCACCATGATCTAATCTCTAACCAACAAGGCAGCATCAATAGGCAATATAAGTAAAACACAAATATGCTAGTGTAAATATAATACTAAAAAAACACAATAGCCTACAAAGCCACAGTGAAGGTACTCAAAGACTTGGCAGAAGCCAGAGCAACAAGAGAATAAACCATTATGGGCACGACAAGAAAGATCATAGACAAACATCAAACGCCACCGTCCCAATGGGCTTTAGGTAGGCGTCATCATAGGGTCCACAGCCTGTCCGGTCATCGTACAATTAAAGAGGAAAGCATAGTGGCGAACTGTAAAAGGGTCCACCACCAAGCATGCAGTACGTTGCAAAATGATAGGGTCATAACCTCTTTTGATATACGTTTTAACAAGTTTAACAAAGATAGTATGAAAGTGATCATGACCAGGAATCTTACGAAGTTTATAAATCACATCACCATAGAAGTCAGGTTGTGATAGTCCTTGTCGCAAAAAAATCTGCGACAGGTGCACAGTAGGGATACCTAGTTGTTTATAAACGGTAGTTCCATACCTGAAAAAAAATACACAAGTCGCAATGGCTTTTTTAATATTGGATATAAATCAACAGTTCGTTCGGATCACCTCCAATCCTTTTGATATCAGGATGATTGATTGATTAATTGAATTGGATTTTATAGTCGCACCAACAGCTAAGGTCATATGGCGACTTTCAAGCTTCCATTGGTGGAGGAAGACCCCAGGTGCCCCTCCGGAAATTTTTCGTGCACGGGCGGGCACCTGGGTAGAACCACCGACGTTCCGCAAGCCAGCTGGATAGCTTCCTCACATAAAGATTCCTAGGCCCCTGAGGGATCGAACGATATCAGGATGAATTTCATGGATATTTTACTCATATCAAAAAGATTCATGGGATTGCGTTTCAGGTTACTCAGGTCAAGGTCGCTTTCTAAAAAAAGAAAAAATAGCTCTGGTCAATTATTTATTGTGATGATAATGATGATGATGATGGTCTGCTTATTAGTATCTAAAACCCCTGTCACAATAGGGCCGCGTTCTCACGGCGATCCAACGGCGTCCAAGAAAAATGCAGAACGCCGAGGTGCGCGCAGTACGATCGCAAGCATCGCCGCAGCAACGCAGTGGCATCGCCAGTAGACGCATTGGGATCGCATAGAACGCCAAGCGACGGCGCGCACTTTGAGCATGCACAAAACAAACGCCGTCGCTCGGCGTTCTGATAAGAGCGCAGTGGGGTCGCCGTAAGGTCGCCATAGCAGCGCAGTTTGGTCTCCTACAACGCCACAGGAGCTCCGCGGGCGCGCACAGAGGTCGCAGTGCGAACGCTGTGGTTGTCGGTGGCGCTTGCACGGAGATTGTACGGCGTTCTCTGAGATGTCACTGCGTCTCTACCGCGCTTATACGGCGCGTCTACGGCGCTTATACGGAGTGTTATTTATTTTACTGCGCTCTTACAACGACTGTACGGAGCTGTCACGGCGATCATTGCGCTCCCAAGGCGCTTCTATCGCGTCCATCGGCGTTTGCATGACAAAAACGAACAAAATAGTATAAATGAATTATAGGTAGTGCAAACGAACGTCTTCAACACGCCGTCAGCGCAGTGTGATCGCCGTGAAAGCGCAGTGCACGCAGTGGAAGCGCCGTGAGAGCGCAAACAATCGCCAACAAGAACTCCGTAGGAACGCGATAGAACGCCACGGGAGCTCCGTAGCAACGCCTTGGTCGCTGTGAGGACGCCGTGACATCTCCATCTTCACGAAAAATATCAGATTTTTCTTGCGATCTCACGGCGTTCTGGAAAATTAAACAACGCCGTGCCAACGCAGTGGAAACGCGCTATAGTGTGACAGGGGCACTAGGTTATGAGTTCAGAAAAATCCTCGATCCCAAGATATCGCTCAACACCCTGATAGTTATTGAATCATAGACTATGATTACTACAAATATGAGAGGCACCATCGACACAGTGGCGAAACCATGTGACTTTTTGATTGGGTTCCTGGCAAAATATGTCATCAAAGCAGTCGATTGAGGTATGTCTTTGCTTTATAACTTTCTTAATATTTAACGAATTAAGTTCCACACATTTAACGGACTGACAGACAGACAACATACCATACTAATGCCTCTCCAGAGCAACTCACATGAACAGTTGCTCAGGTGAGCTTATAAAATAACAAGAGAGTCGTCTAGCTGGGTAGTACGCGCCCACAACCAGTAGTGTCACCATCATACTGCAAGACCTTGGTTGAGAAGAGCTACAAGCCCGGCGTCAGCAGAGCAAGACACCATGATGTTCCGGATCAGCAACCAACGCAGCCTCAACCAACGGGGATACCAACAGATATACCGTACCGTTCTACTCAGTCAACGCTTTGCCTTACAAAGTGTCCTTCTTGCCCTCAACTATTCAAAGGTGTTCACTCCAAGAAACAAATATACCTGATTCTACTTGATTTCAGCAAGCATTTGATAATATCAGCCATGATAAACGGATTAAGGATGTGGATAAAGTCATTCTTAGACCACCGCACACAGAGTGTGGTTGTCAACAGATCCAGGTCATCATCAATACCTGTTTCTTCTGGAGTGCCACAAAGATCCGTCTTCAATACTGTTTCTTGCATATATATAAATGGCCTCCTAATAGATGTTAATTCCCGGGTTAGTTTATTTGCAGATGACACTGCCATTTACATTACAATCACTTCAGAAAAACAATCAGAAACACTACAAAATTATCTAACCAAACTTGAAAAATGGGAAACAACGTGGGATATGGAATGTAATCCCTTTAAATGCCAATTCATCTATAGCTACCGTTACTGTAAACTTCGAAAAACCTTTGCAAAATGTTATTACCGTAACCCTGAACTATTTTTAAAATATAAACATAATTTACAAAGGACCTTCAAAACCTGACTTATATAGTGATGTGATTTATAAACTTCCGTACACTCTTTATTAAACTTGTTAAAACAATTATCAAAATAGGTTATGACCATATCATTTCCAAACGCACTGCATGTTTAGTGGTTGACCCAGTTACAGTTTGCCACTATGCTTTCCTCTTTGATTGTGCGGTGACGGGGCAGATTGTGGACCTTATGATGACGTCTAGACGTCTACCTTAAAGGACGGTATCGTTTGGTGTTTGTCTTAAATCTTGTATTGTCATACCCTTAACTCTTTGATCTCTTGTTGCTCTGGACTGAGTACTTGAATTTGGTTAGCTCTTTTTTTCTTTTTTTAAATATAAAAATATACTCGTACATGGCCATGAATGTGTGATACTTATATTGCATATTCTAACACGACCTCCGCAGTCTTTCATATACACAAAGCAGAGAGACAGCTGTATGTTATTCTACGATAAAATACAGCTGTTCCATTAATACCCCGCGTATATTTCATCCGTTGGAAGCGCCACGTTACATGACGTCACTTGGAAAATATATGTCACGAAGACAAATTCAACAGTAATTTTAATGAAATGTTAATTACAACAAACTTGCCATGCTCCCTAACAATACACACACCCGATTTTAAACCCATCATATGCATCAGTACATATTACATTAATAAGCATCTTGAACAAGGTGAGAACGTTTGCAAGCTATATGACGTAAGCAATGACTTATTTGTTTGTCACTTGACTACTAGTGTATTGAAAAGCAGAACTTTGCATACGGGGGCGCCCAATGGAACAGCCTATAAACATAGCAGCCTGATTACCATTACCTCCGAGATAATATAAAGTGCCCCAACAATTGCGTAAACAATGACGTTATTGTTGTGTTAGAATCGAATACCTGTATGATACCACATACAAGGAGTTACTAGTTCCTATGGAAGCTTTAATGTACCCCTCAGATGATGTTTTGTTTATGACCATAAATAGAACGATATGTCACGATATATAATCCTATGTTGACATAATCTATGTTGATAAACTACAATATTTCGAGCCAGGACGACTTAATAAAAAGCGGCATAAGTTGAATATATTGTTTGCACAACATCCACACAGCGACTTGATGACATAAAATGTCGCATGACGACTTAAATTATGTTGAGATCACGTTAAGTTGACTGAAATATTGCGTCATATGGTGGGGATCTCAATGGTTTCCACGTTATGACACAGGTACTATGTCCCAAGGGTTGTGTACTATGCCCGAAGGGGTGGGGACGGACCCCGGGGCCAATGCTGATGGGATGGTTGTATCCGTCTGTTCATACCCAGTGAGTGTATATGTTATGCGCAAAATGAGAATATGGTCAATTCCAAAATTGCTCTGCGAAAAGTAAGACATTTTTTAAACGCGCTGCATTATCGGAATTCTCAAAATGCGCGGTTCAGTTACGGAATCTTCCGTGCGCACAGTAGTAATTAGCACACAGTAGGGAAGTTTCGGTGCTTATGGTTAATTGTAATACTGACGGCAAAGGCCTTCGTTAATAATGCTGGAAGAACTTGTAGCTCAAACATTTTGCTTTATATATTATATAATAATATATTATATAATATAAAAGCAACAACGTATGTTTAAATTGCAAGTGATGCAACGTGTGTTTATCTCCTCATTGTCTATAAAATGTATATTAATGTCCACTATTTATTAAGTATCATTCAAATATGCAAATGTTATTAATAGCAATACCATAAATTGGTAATTTGTTCTCAAACGGTATGTAAATGATTGTTTTTAGTACATTTGGCAGATGACAGATGTTCTGAACAATAAGACAGTTTGACATTTAATACGTTTGTATACCTTATCAGTATAATACTTTAATAAATATGATTAAAACATGCAAATGCAATTAGTAGTAGTAGTTGTAGCTTTAACACCTGGCGCATTTATTGAGTAATTGGCGTGTTTGTTATTTGAGAGATGTTCAGTATTTGACTTTATTTGTAGATGCCAGTATATACGAAGGTATATGGCAACAAACAAGGGTCCCATGTTTGTATAAAGAGATCATAGGAAATCTCTAAAATATATATGGAATGCCCAATTTGAGCGTTATTAGCCGTTTTTATATGGAATGCCCAATTTGACCCGTTATTAGCCGTTATTACCCGTTTTTTATTTTTAGCCGGATTGCGTAGCAAACCCAGGCTTATGGTTTGGCGATTCGGTTCTATCTTCTGTTCGTCTACGCGTTTTGACGTTTTGGTAAACGTTTTTGGTTAAAGTTTTGTTTTTCCTCATTTCTCGAAAACAAATTGCCGGAAACATATATATGGTTATATGGTGGGGAGCTCAACGTTTTCCAAGTTAAGACCTTTGTGCTACATGTCCCTAGTGGGGACGGACCCTGGGCCCGATACTGGTTGGATGGATGTATCCCTCTCTTTATGCTCAGTAAGTGTATAACTGTGGTTTCAGAGAAGAAAGTTAACTCTTTTAAGGTTTTTCCCTATACAAGTTTGTGTAAAACATGTGACCTCTGCGGTAGTGCCAAATTTGACACCAAAGTCACGATTTGAACTAACTTGATAGAGGATCATAAGCCTATTGTACATGCACAATATTAGACCTCTAGCTTTACCTCTTATAGTACATGCAATATATGAGAGCTCTATACCTTGTGTCCTCAGAGGAAAAGATGTTTTCATTTTGTATCTATGTAAAACAAGTGATCGCTGGGGCGTGGTCAAATTTAATGTCAGGGTCGCCATTTAAAACTTGGTAGAGGACTAATGGTAAATGCGTAATATTAAACCTCTAGCTCATGTAGTATCAGAGAAGAAGATTTGTTTAAGATTGTCCTATATAAAATTATGTAAAACTGTGACTCATGGGCCGAATTTCACCCCATGGTCATCATTTGAACAAACTTGGGAGTGAACCATTAGCTGATACTACAGGTTATATATGAAAGCTCTGTGCCTTGAGTTATTAGAGAAGAACATGTTTCAAGGTTTTCCCTATGTCAACAATACATATGACCAAGAATCAAAGACATAAAGTGAGACAATCACATAAAGTTAACTGAGGTTAAGTTACCTAACCAAGGTTAAGTTTGGGGAAAATAATGCAAAATAGACCTTGACCTTAGTATTTTTTGTCGTTCAGTGATGTCCACCAATGCCAACAATACATATGACCACGTATCAAACAAAGAAAATGAGGCAATCACATGTATACAGTTAACTGAGGTTAAGCTAATTAACCAAGGTTAAGTTTGGGGAAAATAATGCAAAATATTTTTTACTTTAAACATATTTTATTGCTTTTTACATAATACAGCAAAAGGGTTGGGCCACAAGTTATACCAACGTTAGATTCGGCCCTCCCCAACAACAAATAATATACATATAATGGATAAGATGGCAATAAGTTTGTTCAAAGCATAAGTCATGCTATTTATCTGAATTCATTGTTTGACAACACAGATCCCTGGTCCCCCTCCTGTCCGGAATCAAAAGAAATACATATAGATCTAGTTCCTATCAAAACGTTTCGTATCCTTCATAAAAGTTTGAACGTGCTTAAAAATAAAAATGTTCTCTTCGTCTGAATGACTATCTTTCCCTTGTAACAACGTGTTAATGCTTAAAGGATGGAGATGACGGGTTACACGAAAGAGAAGAAGCCGTTCATTTGTATAGGAAGGACATTGCATAAAATAATGTTCGGCATCCTCTCTTTCGTGGTCACAGTTCTCACATCTTGCAGATGGTCTTAATTTGTTTAAAAATAGGTCATAGTTAAGATTACTACAATTGTTTCTCAGACGAGAATGTAAAACAGATAAAAACCGAGAGCCAGTTGTGTAAAAACAAGGTATTTTAGATGGTTTAAAACAATGGTTAGTTAGTTGACTTTTGAATGAAGTAAGTGTATCAGAATTACGAATGTGTTCGGGAAGATTATTCCACAAATTAATACATGATGGAACAAATGAATTTCTGAAAAGTTCTGTTCTTGTATTAAAAATATTATAATCGTTACGGTTTCTTAAGTTATAAGGTGTAGAAAGTCCTACAATTTCAGGAAAAATATTATTTAAATATTCAGGGGTAATTTCTTTTTTTTTTTTATAAGCAACGATAAGTTTTTGATATTTACGCCTTTCTTCAAGAGAAACCCAACCTATTTCTTTATATAAATTTCGAAGTGAAACAGATCGGGTTAACCCAGTAACAATACGAGCGGCTTCGTGTTGTATTTTTTCGAGATTATCTTTTTCATAGTTAGTGCAACTATCCCAAACAGATGAGCCGTATTCTAAAATTGGCCGTAAGAATGAAATGTATATTTGGTTAAGCGCTTTTCTGTTGACTGTAAACTTAATTTTTCTCATCATTCCTAGAACCTTAGAAGATGAGTTTATTACACAATTAACATGTTCATGCCATTTTCCGTCGCTACTTAGTGTAAGACCCAAGTGCTTGTGATGACTTACAAATGTGACATTAGTATTGTTAAACACTAGAGAGGGAAACGGTATATTTTTCTTAAGCGTAAATAAAATAGCTTCAGTTTTATTAGGATTAAAGTCAACTAACCATTGTTTTGACCAGTCAGAAATAACACATAAGTCATGATTTAGAATACCCTCAATATCAGATATGTTTGACGCGGTGAATGCTAGTGATGTATCATCTGCAAATATATACGAGTGATACTTAACAAATGTTCTGCTATGTCGTTAATAAAAATCAAAAAGAATAGGGGGCCTAGCACAGAACCTTGAGGAACCCCAGCTGTTGTTGCTTGACTTCTGGACATACTTGAACCTAAGAAAACTCTTTGTGTACGACCAGTTAAGTAACTTTCTATCCATTTCAAAACGTCACCATTTACACCGCTCTGTTTCAGTTTAAAAAGTAGTCCTTTGATCCAGACCCTATCAAAGGCTTTCGAAACATCACAAAAGACCATGCATGTGAATTGACCCGAATCGATACCTAGACAAACTTGATGGTAGATATCGATTAACTGGTGTACAGTTGAATGACCTCTTAAAAAACCAGATTGTAGTTTATATATAAGGTTATTTCTAATGAAAAAATTGTATATGTGTTTATACACAACCCTTTCCATTAACTTACCAACGCAACTTAAGAGTGCAATTGGTCTATAGTTAGACGATTCATTAGAGTTTCCCTTTTTAAAAAGTGGCATGATAGTACCCGATTTCCACAAATCATATGCAAAATATGACATTGACCTTGGTATTTTTTTGTCGTTCAGTGATGTCCACCAATGCCAACAATACATATGACCAAGTATCAAACAAAGAAATTAAAGTTATCAGACAAAAAAATTAACTGAGGTTAATTTACCTAACAAAACTGAAGACGCAAAACATGACCTTGACCTCGGCATTTTTTGTCGTTCAGCGATGTCCACCAATGCCAACAATACATATGACCAAGTATCAAAGACGTAAAGTGAGGCAATCACATAAAGTTAACTGAGGTTAAGTTACCTAACCAAAGAAATATAAAAAGATCGGACAGGGAAAGTAGCATTCAAGGAGGACAGTCAACCACAAAACACAGAAACAAACACGCAAACAGACAAACAAGAAGGCAAAAGTAATAATAACCAAGGTTAAGTTTGGGGACAATAAGCAAAATATGACCTTGACCTTGGTAATTTGTGTCGTTCAGTGATGTCCACCAATGCCAACAATACATATGACCAAGTATCAAATAAAGAAAATGAGGCAATCACATGTATACAGTTAACTGAGGTTAAGTTACCTAATCAAGGTTAAGTTACCTAACCAAGGTTTCGGAAAATAACGCAAATATGACTAGACCATGGTAATTTTGGCGTGATGATGTACCCAACAAAGCATTTGACAAAGTTTCATAAAAAAATTGAGTGACTGCTATATCTCGCTACCCACTATCGTGGGCGAGACAAAAACGGTTATGGTCATTCAATTTATTACATCTTCCGTAAAAGAAAGATATATGTCCACATGTACAGGTCAACAACTACCTTTGTATATTGCCATGCCGTTTTAATCTATATCCATAAATCCTTTTGTTATTACACCTTAATTATCATTGACAAAGAATATTGTTTTCATTATCTAAACATACATAAGAATATACAGCGACCAAGTCGTTATCTTACGTCCTTTAACTTGTCCATGCTATTCGCATTTTATTAAATCAACCTTGTACTGGATTGGGCTATTAACATGTCGCCAGTTGTCAATCAGTTATCCATTTCAACCAAATCAAACCAGAACGATACCTCCGACAAACAACAGCACGTGTATAAATCACGTGTAACTATGTTACATAAACTATTGTCAATATACTCCGACATCAACCAGGGTGACTATACCACATGACCTATGACGTCATTATTGCTAATTCGTGAAGAAAAAAAATCGTAAATATTCGCCCGCATCGAAAGTTTCAGAGTGCGATAAGATTTGTATTTCTTAACCATTTTCTACCAAAGAAAGCGCATTCGAACGCAAAAAATGTACTCTACCCTCGACTGATATTATTTTTTTGTGAAAGTTGGTACTTTTGGTAAACACTTTGGAAAACTTCTGAAAATGCACCAGAACAAATTGCTAATCCATGAAGCGTATTATAATTTTGCGCATATTATGATTTAAATTATGCTAATCCGTGAAGTCGATTTTTTATGCTAAACCGTGAAGTCCTTTGTGTTGTCAATTATCTAAAACTTTATAAAACCTATGTTTTATCGTTATTTTGTCCGTCGTCAGACTTCGTCCGTCGTTGTTGTCTTCCGTCGTCATCGTAAACATTTAAACAATATATGTGAAACCACTGGGCGAAATTGCATAAGACTTCACAGGAACGATTTCTGGGTGGTTATCTCTCAATGTTATTCAAAATCTGGCAATCAACCCAGAACTCGGGTTGGCATGCCAACAGAAGGAAAATATAGGAAGGTGGGATATAGTCCTGCAGATTTATATTCCAGAAAAGTCCATTATAAACCCTTACTAAACACAGGGCTTTATATATGACGGGGATATGACACGGCAGTACAAACGCTGTATATAACTGAGAACACTTGTCGTCCAGGTAAGTTTATCGATTATACGCTGCATTTATCGATTTTTACTACGCTTATCGTGGCGGTATGCGAGAGGCCTCGATGTACGGCACACCCATCTACATTGCAAACAGACATTATATATCCTTGTTTTACTGATTTTTTTTATATATATTTTACATTTCGGGGGTATATGCATGGATTTTTTTCATAATATGCGCACAATTAAAGTACGCTTCATGGATTAGCAATTTGTTCTGGTGCATTTTCAGAAGTTTTCCAAAGTGTTTACCAAAAGTACCAACTTTCACAAAAAAATAATATCAGTCGAGGGTAGAGTACATTTTTGCGTTCGAATGCGATTTCTTTGGTAGAAAATGGTTAAGAAATACAAATCTTATCGCACTCTGAAGCTTTCGATGTGGGCGAATGTTTACATTTTTTTTCTTCACGAACTAGCAATAATGACGTCATAGGTCATGTGGTATAGTCACCCTGTCGACAATAGGGCGGAGATATCTAAGTACTGGCGACATGTCAATTTTGCCCAGCTTTCTATTGTTATGTAAATGTTATCGACACTTCATGTAAAACCCACAATGATCACGTGATTCTGGTTGATATAACTAACCCGAAAGATCACTTCTCTTCCATCTGCAAAGGTTGTTTAATTGTTTGGAACTTTTCATTTTGCTACACAATAAAGTAAGTTGCATTATAAATATTTATAATATGTTTTTTTGTTTTTTTTTAAACATTTAGTTTGTTTAAATTTTTGCCGTTTATTTGTTACTTGCTGCTATGCAATTATTTCTTTTACAGATTTGGATCTTGTCAGAAAAGGAAACATCTAATTCTTGTTCATCAAATTACTAAACACTTCCCAATATAAATGATTTGTATCGGTTAAAGAAAAATATTGTAATACTACTATACACATTACTTTCAAGTATATTTAACTTATATACGTATATTCAAGGCGTTACATTTCTTCCTTTTTTAATGGTGAGATGTGTTTGTTGTGTGTTGATTTTTCATAACACAAACAAGTATTATATTTGTTTTTGTCTATAACTTCTTCTTTTTGTCTCACTTGCCCCTCACCACATCCCTCAGGAGCCTAGGAATCTTGCTTTTTAAACGTTTTTATTTCATACAATTTCAATACGTATCTTGGCAATATGTAGCCACATGTCTTAGGTTTCTTATTTACCAAAAATGATGACATGCAATATGTTGACCTTAAAACTGCTTGCGTATAATTAAATAAAAAAAATGGAGATTTCAATTTTCTTCACTGTTTCACCAATTTTTTAGATATATTATTGATGCATTATTATAAAAAGTCAGTAATATGTAAAAATAATTTGCTTTGAACTATTCTAACAATTTCTATTAATGATTGAACAAATGCAAGTGAAGAGAAAAACTAACGGGACGCTAAAAATCAAGATTTCCGTGTGTCCCTTTAAGACCAACTGGAGCGTGCTTTATATCATTCAGATTTAATTAACATCACCATAATTGTTTGGAGCTTTTGTTTGTGACAACGGCACTTTTAAAGACATATTCCCTAGTTTTTGACAAAATAGATGAGCAATTAATATTGTACAACCAAATTAATATCGTTTAAGTCTTTCAACTTGTAAGTTACGAGTTTGCTGCTGTGACGGAACATTTCAGTTGCTTTTTAATCGTTAAAGTTGTCCACATTAAACCACAATGTTGGATAATAACTAATATTTATTTCATTGAGGGTGCAGACATGTACTGACATAAACAAAATGATATCTATCGTACAAAAAAAAAGTTAAAGTATTATTTGAAGCCTTTATACTCGTGAATACGTTTTCTATCTGTTTTCAAATTAAAATTGCATTGTGTTGTATCCTCACGGGACTTGAAGCCCACTGGAAGTATCCGAATAAACTTACATATTCTGCTGCACACCATTACGGGTGGGTTCGAGCAGTTGCGCGTCTGTGTATGTTAGTAGACAAGATAATATATTCAAAAGTTAGAAGATGTGGGGACTAAATGTGCGAAAGATTTGTTAAATATACGATTAAAAAAACAACAGTCACATTGTATCGCAAAATAACTCATGTTCAAGGTTGTTACTTCAAACTTGTTTACACTGATTTTACGATACAGCTGCGTCATTAAGATTTTCCGAAAATGTGCGAACGCCTTGTTGATTTTTGTGTGTGTGGAAAAAAACGATTAACAATATCGAAAGTACCAACCAAATAATGTATGGCGTAGGGCCAATAAAATAAACTGGAAGATAAAGCTTTAAGATAAACGATCGGAAAAGAATACCATTTTCCGAAAATATATCACCGACTTGTTAAGCTTGTTTGTTTTTTGTAGAAATTGATTAATATCGAAACAATTAACAGAATAATATATGGCGCACTGCAGCAGGGACAAAAATAAATGTAGATGCTGTATATATAACTGTGTACCTTATATAATATAACATTATAAAGAGACAACATATGTGGTAATTAATGCTTCTGTTTGTTAACGATACTGTTGTAAATAATAGAAAAAGGTTAGCCACGAAGAATACAACTGTATTGTACAACACGGTGATTTTTATTTGAATTGATTGATTGATTTTATCCTTATTTAGTTATTTATTTATTATTTATTAATGTGCGTATTTAGTTATTTATTAAATTTCATTTATTTGTTTGTTTGTTTGTTTATTTGTTTGTTCTTTGTGCGTGCGTTCGTTCGTTCGTTCGTTCATTTATTCATTTATTTGGTTGTAATTATAGATATGATTTATTGATTGATTTATTGATTGCTTATTTTATTGCTTGATTGATTGATTGATTTTTGTGTGTGTTTATTTTGTTGTTGTTGTTGTTTTTGTTTTGTTTTTTAATAATAATAACAAAAAGCTAAATCATTTATATGTTGAAATGTAGAAAGTTAAATGAATAAATTCGAAGATAGTGATTTCAATACGTTGATAGCGGTGTTTTGATTTCCACCCTTGAAATATCGGGATTTATGGGTGGGATATCAGTGCTATTTTCACTGTTGTTTTTTCACTACCAGATATACTTTTTTAAAAGTCAAAAAAAACTTTTGTTAACATTTTATATCATATGGTCTAAGGAAATGAGTCATGGTTTTGGAGTATTTTAGAAATCGTTGTCAGTAGAAACTGATTCGTAAATTATTGCAAACGAGTTATGATCAGTGCTTTAACAAAAATAATCCCAACATAGAACATAGCATACACGCGCAATTCATTGCTGGATGGCAATGGTGGATGGCAATGGTTTTGACATGAAAATTAAGAAATGTAATAAGCATCTTCAAAAAGCCCCTTTGCAATATTTAATAAGAAGTCTATAGGAACAAATATGAATAGTATAATGTGTTCCTTTGAGATCATCAAGTCCCTATGTGTGGCTTTAAAGTAGAATATCACTTAAGCCGATGATATGAGGCGTCAGATGTGTTGCACTTCACATTACCTCTCACGAACAGAGTCAATAAAACCAGGTCTGCTACTTTTATATCTTGTCTGTGTTTGTTGCTTCCAAGGGATCACGCTAGCGTTTTGCTGTGTGGCGGCCGTAAAAAGTTGCCCCGACTACAAATCAGTAGTGTTGTTACTTACTGGTCCTTTGAGATCATCAAGCCCAATCTTTGTGGCTTTAAAGTAGAATATCGCTTAAGCCGGTCCTTGAAGGCAGTAGAGAGATGTTGCACTTTACATTACCTCTCACGAACAGACTCAATAAAACCGAGTCTGTTACTTTTTATCTCTTGTTTGTGTTTGTTGCTTCCAAGGGATCCCCTTTTCAATATTTATTAACGAACAACAGACATTAGTTTGAATTGCATTTAGGCAGTAGAGCTTAACTGAGTTATTAGACGTGAGAATCGTGGTTCTTATGGTAGTATGTACCTATCATCTATGGTAAGTAACGACCCTAAGGGCTAAGATTCTCGCATCTACTAAGTTATAGACTTGTATGTTGCATCTATATCGGAAAACGAGTCTTTTGTTATCTTTAATACGGTCTTCAACCTCCGGCTTCAAATGTCACAGCCAAAGTTGGTAAACAACGTCAAAGTACAAGCTTGTAAAGTTACATTATACTTGTCTTTATTTCAGAGGCCAGAGTTTGTATTTACAGTACATTTTTGTTGTGTATGTATTTCTAGAGTCGGACAATGTCGGGTCAGCAGTCAGGTGGTAGTTACACGGGCAAGGGAGACAAGGCGGACCTTGATAACCATGGCAACCAGTGCAACCCAAACAACCCAGAACACAAGTATGTATCCGTTTAATCTTAAAGTTCATGTCTATAAGGTAGAGCGTGTCATACTAAGTCAAAGCTTCGGTCAACAGCATACTAATTTTGGAAATACAGACTAAAATATAAAAACAACTTATAATCTCGGACACAGACCTAGTGCTTGTCTCCATTTGTAAACATAAGGTTACTTCAAAAATATATATCTGAAACAATAAGGCTATACATACTTGTATGCGTCATTTACAAACTCATTGTTGTTGTTAATAATGAAATGCAATGTGGTTTTACGTCCCGTTAACACATCATATTAGGTTATATTCGGACAGGAACCTCAGATAGAGCTTTAGTTGCGCACCAGACATGCCATACCCCCACATCAGACATGCCATACCCCCACATCAAACATGCCATACCCTCACATCAGACATGCCATACCCCCACATCAGACATGCCATACCCCATATCAGACATGCCATACCCCCACATAAGACATGCCATACCCCCACATCAGACATGCCATACCCCCATATCAGACATGCCATACCCTCACATCAGACATGCCATACCCCCACATCAGACATGCCATACCCCCACGGGGCAGATGTGTGTAGCTATAAAGCACAATGACATTTCTACTACCTACCACCAGAGGCTGTCAAGACAGTGCTATAAAGAAAGTGTCAATTCAAAATACTGTTGTATTCTGTTCTGTTCTGTCTTACTATGAATATGTTATAACCTTTACAGGGGACATACTCCAGGCTTTTCAGGAGACGCAAGCAAGCCATCTCTTGACAACCATGGACAGCAGCTCAACCCAAACAACCCAAAATTTCAGGAACCAAAGAAATAATGGCACTACGATATTGAAGAAAGTGTATACTAATTAGAGTACATCTTAAAAACAAACAAACTTTAGATGAAGGTTTGGTTCAAATAAAATCGATAAGAAAACTGATGTTATTATTTTTAAGAGGCATGCCCCAGTAAGCCGTTTGTTCTTTTGTCGTCTTGTTTTGCTGATAATCAAAATATTTCAGCACGCAAAAATTCTTTCAACGTATACATGTGAGGCATTGATAAGAGCACTGGGTCCACAAGCAGAATGTCGTCTGTTCAAACCTAGTCGGATGAGGTCTCTATATATAATGTTTCATTAATTCATTGCTTATCTTTCATTACCATTCGGCAAAATCTACCTTCTCGGCCCTCAACTTTGCTTCAGGAGTAGTTAGTACATCACTGCTGTGACGATGTTAGGCCGACGTTCACTGAAAGAAGGAACTCTGTAGACAGAAATTCGTTGGTTCTTCGTCTGGAGCATCGGCCAATAGCCTAGTAATGGCATGGCGTACCATGGAGTACGATGGGAAGGCTGTTACACAATACTAGACAATAATAGATGACATATCAGCAATTTTACAGAAACAGTCCACTTCAACGGAAAAAAGAGAAGCATTAGGTGAACTGTGGGAGAAATCGTCGTGAAAACAGAATGTGCAGGTATGTTTCAACAGAAAGTATGTCAAAACAGATAGCCATCCAGTAGAAGGGACAACAGCAGAGATGACGGAGTGAGGGGAAGCGAAAGAAAGGAGCCGATAAAAGGGTTGAGAAGGTAGACAAAAAAAGCCCCCCAAGTAGATTAGCCATGCAATATGTTTGCATGCACATACAGCTTTAAAACTGGTTTATATTAAATAACACAATTTATCACATATAATGTATATCTATACATTTATTTATAGGTCTTTCGGATAGCTTATTACCATATCAAGGTTACTGTTTCAACAGGAACATGTGTATATGTTTAACACTATGGTTTCCATATGTCATTACATATCAATATAGTATTCATTTCATATGTTTTACAATATATATGTCATCATATATCAATATGTTTACATATGACATTATATAATTACATATATATGACATGCATATATTTTTCATAACGTTTTGCATATAAAATCATGGGGGAAAAAACATTTCTACAGTGCTATAGTTTGTAAAAAAACAACACGTATATATATATATATATATATATATATATATATATATATATATATGACGTACCATGTGCCATTGCAATATGTTTTACACGTCATTACACTATATTGACATATGTTTTAAATCCTTTTGACACTTCAACATTCATATTCTCAATGTTGTCTCATTCATGCATAAATTACGTTTATAAAGCATTCACAGTAACATATATTTATATAAGAATGCAGTACACAACAACAAAAGTCATAACACTGAGTCGTAGATCTATATCCCCATTCTTACATGCCGTAGCAATAGTTGTTCTCCAGAACTACAGATTCAGAAAGGGTACCGTTGTGAGGCTCTGGCAAGCGAGAATGAGATACCCCTAGATAAATAAAAATCGTTTATAGCACATGATACGGTGTGCTGTTAGGGCCATGTTACCATCGCATCTTACCATCGACCTAGGTCGATGGTAAGATGCGATGGTCGATGGTAAGATGCGGTGGTACATGCGGTGGTAAGATGCGGTCGATGGTAAGATGCGTTGGTCGATGGTAAGATGCGATGGTAAAATGCGATGATCGATGGTCAGATGCGATGGTCGTTGGTAAGATGCGATGGACCATCGACCATCGCATCTTACCATCGACCATCGCATCTTACCATCGCATCTTACCATCGAGTATCGCATCTTACCATCGACCATCGCATCTTACCATCATCGCATCTTACCATCGACCATCGCATATTACCATCGACCATCGACCATCGACATATTAATTCTCATGCTGATCAAGATCTCACGATTACCGTAGAAAAATGTCTAGGTCGATAGTTGATGGTAAGATGCGATGGTCGATGGTAAGATGGGATGGTATGATGCGATGGTCGAGGGTAAGATGCGATGGTAACATGGCCCTAACAGGACACCGTACATGCTAAATAAATGCACATATTTGCCTATGGTGTAAGATAATTGGTTTAGAAGAGGATTTTTATATATCTGCAGACGTACTTTTGTACGGTGTCCTGTTAGGGCCATGTTACCATCGCATCTTACCATCGACATAGTACCATCGGCCATCGACCATCGCATCTTACCATCGACCATCGACCTAGGTCGATGGTAAGATGCGATGGTAACATGGCCATAACATGACTTTTGGCTAAAAAGTGTTCTTTTCCGTTGTTAGAAAACATTGCGGACAATATTTGTAAGTCAGTGTTCATCAATTGTTTAGACAAAAATAGTCAACCTCCGCGCAGTGATATTGTAGCCAATTATCTGATATTGTAGCCAATTATCCCTGCCACCACACAAATCACGTGACGATTTGTGATTACAAAAAATGGCGATACACTAGGTAATGCTTGGTACAGCAAACTCTTGCGGTAACCAACAGGCAATTGGCAATAACATCATCACCTTCGAGAACATGTTGAAAACATTCAACCTGTTTTGGCTTGGGTCATAGATTTAAATACGTATGTAGGTCTATGCTTGGGTTTAATCTATTTATTAAAGCTGTAATGTTCTCAACGGAATACATGAATTGTGATGGGTTTGTTTACATGTAAACAAGTAACTGGTGTTCATACCAGCTAAATTGATTTTTTAATAAATAAATTATTTTTGTAACCAGATACCGTTTTTCAACACTATTTTCCTATATTATGAACAAAGCAAGTTGAAATATTGCCCTAAAAACATTTAACCAAAAAACTAAACAGCTGGATTTCAGCTATAAATGTGTGTGGTGGTAGTGGTTACTATAACAGAAAGGGGAAGTAACCACTGTGGGAGTTTGAAAAATAGTGCACTACACGTTTGTATTGCTGTTTCGAATTATAAAATGTTATCCTTTCGACCTTAAAATATCCCTCCTCCAGCCCACACCAACCCCTACTGCCAATATGGACTTTGAATTTCATCATAACACTATTAGGAAATCGTTCAAACACACTGGTTATGCCAAACCTGTTAAGGAACCTATAAAAACGAAAGCATAATATATCAACTCAAGTAAAATATTTCGTCCAAAATAAATCAGTCCTTGTCGCTCGCTCTGTCGCGTCATACTTGGCGTGTCGTGTGCATGTGTCGTGTGCATGCGTAGTCGGCAGGAATGCCGGTATTCGGATAACAGTCTGGATACGCATGTAACATATATAATGTCGTCATTGCATTTTAGCAACAGTATCACCTAGATACGAATCAGTGATACACAAGTTAGTTGAACAGGGGATATAACTCATTTGAATTCTAAAAGGTGATATCCATTCGAATGAGTGATATCCCCGTTTTGGATGAGTGTTATCATGGGATGGTATTAAAAGGCAAAACGGTATAAAGGTAGGTAAGAAAAATGAACAGGAAAATTCAAAGAACACAGTCAATCAAAAGCACGCGTTAAAAACAAACAACGATCCCCAGGAAAAATAGAAGCATAATTTTTGCCAATCACAAAACAAACGGATTGACAATAGGGCTACCACCTTGGAACGGTCAGAGGCAAAATGGTCGCTGGTAGTTTAAATCAGGTTATATGGTGCATCAAGCCTCACTCTTACCCCCGTGTCATCCCAATAAAAGAGGACAGTGTAAATAAAAAGATCCCCGCCATACTGAATTCTCCCAACAATGAATTAATTGGTAACATTCGTATAAGATGATCACATATTTATGAATATAAATAAGCATAGAAGGCCACAATGCAGGTACTTAATGACTTGGCAAAAGCCAGAGCAACAAGAGAACAAACCATTAAGGGTACAACAAGACAATAGTTGACAAACAGCAAAAGCTACCGTCCTTTAAGGATTTAGGCAGACGTCATCATTGTGTCAACAATCTGTCCGGACAATCAAAGAGAAAAGGCGAAATGTAAATCGGTCAACCACTAAACATGTAGTACGTTGCAAAATGAAAGGGTCATAACCTATTTTGATAAACGTTTTTAAGAAGTTTAATAAAGAATGTATGAAAGGTCCAATGACCAAGGATCTGACGAAGTTTGTTAATTGCGTCACAAAGTCAGTTTGTGATGTTCTTTGTCGCAGAAGAGTTCTTTGGGATCATCAAGCCCAGTCTTTGTGGCTTTAAAGTAGAATATCGCTTAAGCCGGTGTTAGGATGCGTGAGAGGTTTTCCAATTTCACATTACCTCTCACACATTACCTCTCATGAACAGACTCATTAAAATGAGTCTCTACTTTTATCTCTTGTTTGTGTTTGTTGCTTCCGAGGGATCACCTTTTCAGTATTTATTGACATTCACACTAGTTAGCGTTTGTTTAGTACGTGCTATGTGGCGGCCGTAAAATGTTGACCCGACTACATATCAATAGTGTTATTACATACTGGTCCTTTGGGATCATCAATCCCAGTCCTTTGTGGCTTTAAAGTAGAATATCGCGTAATCCGGTGCTAGAAGGCGTGAGCGGTGTTGCACTTGACATTACCTCTCATGAACAGACTCAATAAAACCGAGTCTGATACTTTTATCTCTTGTTTGTGTTTGTTGCTTCTGAGGGATCCCATTTTCAGTATTTATTAAATTACTTTTTTTTCAGGATACGATAATAACATTTTATAAAGGTTTTCCGAAGTTTATGTTAACAGTAGCCGTGATGGAGTAGCTTTTTAGTTATACAAAGATTACGATTATTAACGGGAATGTAGCCTAGTGCAGGGAAAAACTGTATTATTGAGAGTTCTGGAAACAAAACACTTGGAAAATGTCGAAAGAATGATCAAAATCGAATAATTACCAAAGAAGATATGACTATTTGAAGTTTGTTCAAGAAGACCGTCATTTGAGAACTATTACGTCGCAGTTCTAAATTACCATATATGGAATATTTATAAATATCATAATGTACTTATTTATAGGAACGAAAATCGCAACAGCTGTATAAAAAAAAGTATACTTATATATGTGTAATAATATACTTAATGATTATTTAAGGATTCTGCTGCATTCATTTGCTTTAAATGATATTTATCCAATCATGATGCCAAAACTGCCAATTTAAAACTATGACGGCATAGTACTCAGAATGGCGGCTTCCATTACAGCGTTCAAATGGTCATATCTCCTTTGTTTATCGATTTTGATCAAACTTTCACCATTTTTCAAGTTCTTCAGAACTCTTTTTTTTTTAGTTAAATATATTTATTTTACATCGATTGCGAAACAAGTTATTGCAACGTAGATTAATCACTCTCAATGGCTTCCTGGGTAGTACCAGTTCTAAGCAATGTGGATTAATTATCAAACCCACGACTTCTCGAAATGGAGTTCAGGCCAAGAATTCAACAACTATTCTTGAGAATATTCTTAGACTTATAAGCCCAAGTATGCAGATTTAAATCACCATTATTTTTTCTAAGTTTCAATGATAAATAATCGTAACAAGTGGCTATGTATAGATATGATAAATACTAATAAATAGCAACTTATATGATTGTTAATCTTTGAAGGTCATATGAATATTTGTGAACGAAATTTGAGTACTTGAGCTCAAGTCTAAGAATACTCTGAAGAATGGTTGGTGAATTCTAGGCCAGAACTCTCATTAATAAACCCTTTTTCAGAACACTGCTACATTCCTTTTGAAGTCCTCAATCTAGAAAAATGAATAAGTTGAGAAACGTAGATCCCAAATGAAGTTGATCGGGGAATCTAATTAACAATATCAAATTTAAAATCATCTCTGTTGTCATAGATTTTGTTAATTATTTCTCCACTTGTAAATCGAGAAAAGAAGCGACAGTATGAATCAGAAATATTAGCTTTGTTGAGTTGAAGTTCTTTAGGATAGTGTTAACCCTTAGCAGAAAGGGAAGGATTGTCAATGTTCAATATGTCATCCAGGTACCGAGAGGTGTCATTTAAAGATTCAATTTCATCTGCCTGAGTGTCTGGAGGATGACTCAACGTGAAATCTCTTTCATAGCAATACAAAGAAATATAAAAAGATCGGACAGGTAAAGTAGCATTCAAGGAGGACAGTCAACCACAAAACACAGAAACAAACACGCAAACAGACAAACAAGAAGGCAAAAGTAATAATAAATGCAAACGACATCACAAACACAAAAGGGTTGACAATAGGGCTACCGCCTTGGAACGGTCAGTGGCAAAGTAGGCCACTGGGGGGTTTAAACCGGTTCTAGGGTGACCAAACCTCACACTTACCCTACTGTCATCCCATTAAAACAGGACAGGGTAAATAAAGAAATCCCCGCCATGATCTAATCTCTAACCAACAAGGCAGCATCAATAGGAAATATAAGTAAAACACAAATATGCTCGTGTAAATATAATATATATATCATCAATACCTGTTTCTTCTGGAGGGCCACAACGATCCGTCTTCAATACTGTTTCTTGCATATATATAAATGACCTCCTAATAGATGTTAATTTCCGGGTTAGGTTATTTGCAGATGACACTGCCATTTACATTACAATCACTTCAGAAAAACAATCAGAAACACTAACAAATTATCTAACCAAAATTGAAAAATGGGAAACAACGTGGGATATGGAATGTAATCCCTTTAAATGCCAATTCACCCATAGCTACCGTTACTGTAAACTTCGAAAAACCTTTGCAAAATGTTATTACCGTAACCCTGAACTATTTTTAAAATATAAACATAATTTACAAAGGACCTTCAAAACCTGACTTATATAGTGATGTGATTTATAAACTTCCGTACAATCTTTATTAAACTTGTTAAAACAATTATCAAAATAGGTTATGACCATATCATTTCCAAACGCACTGCATGTTTAGTGGTTGACCCAGTTACAGTTTGCCACTATGCTTTCCTCTTTGATTGTGCGGTGACGGGGCAGATTGTGGACCTTATGATGACGTCTAGACGTCTACCTTAAAAGACGGTAGCGTTTGGTGTTTGTCTTAAATCTTGTATTGTCATACCCTTAACTCTTTGATCTCTTGTTGCTCTGGACTGAGTACTTGAATTTGGTTAGCTCTTTTTTTCTTTTTTTCTTTTTTTAAATATAAAAATATACTCGTACATGGTCATGAATGTGTGATACTTATATTGCATATTCTAACACGACCTCCGCAGTCTTTCACATACACAAAGAAGAGAGACAGCTGTATGTTATTCTACGATAAAATACAGCTGTTCCATTAATACCCCGCGTATATTTCATCCGTTGGAAGCGCCACGTTACATGACGTCACTTGGAAAATATATGTCACGAAGACAAATTCAACAGTAATGTTAATGAAATGTTAATTACAACAAACTTGCCATGCTCCCAAACAGTACACACCCCCGATTTTAAACCCATCATATGCATCAGTACATATTACATTAATAAGCATCTTGAACAAGGTGAGAACGTTTGCAAGCTATATGACGTAAGCAATGACTTATTTGTTTGTCACTTGACTACTAGTGTATTGAAAAGCAGAACTTTGGGGCGCCCAATGAAACAGCCTATAAACATAGCAGCCTGATTACCATTACCTCCGAGATAATATAAAGTGCCCCAACAATTGCGTAAACAATGACGTTATTGTTGTGTTAGAATCGAATACCTGTATGATACCACATACAAGAAGTTGCTAGTTCCTATGGAAGCTTTAATGTACCCCTCAGATGATGTTTTGTTTATGACCATAAATAGAACGATATGTCACGATATATAATCCTATGTTGACATAATCTATGTTGATAAACTACAATATTTCGAGCCAGGACGACTTAATAAAAAGCGGCATAAGTTGAATATATTGTTTGCACAACATCCACACAGCGACTTGATGACATAAAATGTCGCATGACAACTTAAATTATGTTGAGATCACGTTAAGTTGACTGAAATATTGCGTCATATGGTGGGGATCTCAATGGTTTCCACGTTATGACACAGGTACTATGTCCCAAGGGTTGTGTACTATGCCCGAAGGGGTGGGGACGGACCCCGGGGCCAATGCTGATGGGATGGTTGTATCCGTCTGTTCATGCCCAGTGAGTGTATATGTTATGCGCAAAATGAGAATATGGTCAATTCCAAAATTGCTCTGCGAAAAGTAAGACATTTTTTAAACGCGCTGCATTATCGGAATTCTCAAAATGCGCGGTTCAGTTACGGAATCTTCCGTGCGCACAGTAGTAATTAGCACACAGTAGGGAAGTTTCGGTGCTAATGGTTAATTGTAATACTGACGGCAAAGGCCTTCGTTAATAATGCTGGAAGAACTTGTAGCTTTATATATTATATAATAATATATTATATAATATAAAAGCAACAACGTATGTTTAAATTGCAAGTGATGCAACGTGTGTTTATCTCCTCATTGTCTATAAAATATATATTAATGTCCACTATTTATTAAGGTTTTATAGTATATTTTATTTTTTATTGTAAGCCAAATATGGCCCATGAACATGTTTACAAATAATACAAATATTGATTTCAATATGGTTAGATGGCAGCAGTACATGTGTTAGTAGTTTTTGCAGACATATATGTCACAGTACATGTATATAGTTAACGAGACCATAATGAACTTGTTTTACAGATTAACAATAATTCAAAGAAACTTTTCAATAGGACGTAAGCTAATTTTAAACAATAATTGTTTAAGTTCACATACGTGCGTACTCTGACTTAAGCGTGAACTAGTATGCATGTGACTTGAGAATTCTTGGGAGAGATCTTTGGTTTGCCATTGTATACTGTTATACTATATAGTTTTCATTGCTTTGGTTACAAGGGTAGTGTTTTCGGTAGTCTTACTAATTAATTAACGGATTGAATATTGTTCACTCGTTTCCTTAGTTCAAAAGCCTTATATACGTATATTCCTAAATTTTGTGTTTCATTTTTATTTTCATGCTTCATTAATTGTTTAAATTTCATGAAACTAGGATTTTTCCAAAAGTATTGTTTTATATACATCTTTCTTATTTCATTGTAGTTTGTACATTCTATTACAAAGTAATATTCGTCTTCTAACAAATGACATTGTTTACACTTTCTATCGTCGTATGGGACCCTTTCCGTTTTTTTCCATCGCCCTGTCTCAACTTCTAGCCTATGTGAGGAGAGTCTTAGTCTTGTAAGGGCCGTTCGAAATTTATTGATATTTAAAACATCAAGATATTGATTAAAATCGAAAGTAGCTATAGATCTATAGCATAAAGCTCTTGATGAATTGTTTAATTCTGTGTTCCAATTTTGAATAAAATTATCTTTAAGTCTTTGCTTAAATGCATTTAGAAATGTTGTTACATTGCCTGCCCCTTGTGCAAGCCATACATCATGGAAACCCGATGTTGATAGTAATATTTTGACCCGTGATACCCAATTGATTTTATTTATTTGCCTTTCACAATCTTCTTTAAGCATATCATATACCCTTTTTATATATTTAGTTTCATCAGATGTACATATTTTTAGCCAGTATTTTATAATTAAGTATAATCTCCTAGTTTTATAATCTAATCTCCCCGTTTCTCCGTATATAAAGTTATTTTGTGTAGACACTTTTACCCCTAATAGTCGTTTGCAAAAACTCAAATGTGTCCTTTCTACTTGTTGGCCTTTATGGAAACCCCACACTTCTGAAGAATAATTTAATATTGGTGTAACAAGCTTGTCAAATAAATCAAGCGTGTGTTTTGGTGATAGGTTAGTAAAGTTATTAAGATGTTTGTTAAGTTTAAATATTGCCTTTAATGACTGACCAGATAACATTTTATCAGTTTCATTGAATGACCCACCAGACGTAAAGACAATACCCAAGTACTTGAATTTACTAACAATTTCTAGCTCGTTTTTCTTATAATAAAATTTTAAATCATTTCGTAATCTTCCTCCTTTTTTAAACACCATTACTTTAGTTTTTTTACAATTAACACTCAATTTCCATCTCTCACAATATACAGCTAATACGTTTAATGCCTTTTGTAAATATTTTTCCGATTTTGCGAATAGAATTATATCATCTGCATATAATAACAAACATAGATTAATCATACCCATCTCTACGCCCTCGACCCCATTTAATGTCAATTAATACTAAACAAAAATGGCGACAAGCATTCGCCCTGTCTCACGCCAAGCAAACATGAAAAATCGTCACTTAGTGTATTCATATGCTTAACCCTTGACTTAACACTACTGTACATAGATTGTATCACATCCAGAATTTTACCCCTTATCCCAAATTTAATTAGTTTGTACCATAAAATATCCCGGACAACAAAATCAAAGGCCTTTGTGAAATCAACAAATGCACAATAGAGGGTGCCCCCTTGATTTAATGTATGTGTTATAAGGCCATGCAGTATAAAGACATTATCTACGATGCTCATTCCCCTTCGGAAGCCTGCCTGTGCCTCAATATAGACATGATACTGCTCTGCCCATTGAGTTAATATGTTGTTAAGTAACCTAGAAAAAAGCTTTCCCATATTACTGAGGAGTGTAATACCCCTATAATTGCTTGGGTCCCTTGAATTGCCGCTTTTGAATATGGGAACAATATAGCCCTCACTCCATGAATCTGGGAAATAGCCTCGAGATAAACATGTGTTGAATATTTTATGCAAGTAAGGTAAAAGAGTTTCTGATCCATGTTTATAAAATTCATTAAGTAATAAGTCTGGCCCACTACTGGAATTGTTCCGAAGCTGTTTTATGCATTTAATTAGCTCTTGTTCCGTTATTGTTACGTCGAGTTCTTCGAACATTACTTGAAGTTCGCCGTTAAGGTATCTCTCATTGAAATAGCTTATATCTTCGTCCACTTGATAAAATTGACTATCCGGGTTATTAATGGCTTTAAAGTATCAAGAAAACTGATTGGCATATATGTTATTTGCAGTAGAACACGTTGTCGATCCTTTTAATAACTTCCAATAATCACGTGCGTTTGAAACCCTTGCCTCGAGCAGTTTAACCGTATTCTTTTGTCTACATTCAAAGCGTTTTTTCCGTATAGTGTGTTTGTATTGAGACCGTGATCTGCACATATTTATTCTGTTTAAGTCCGATTTGTTTTTACGATATAAATTTAAATGACGGAAGAAACTATCCCTTGTAACCTTACATTCATCGTCAAACCACTGCTGTTCATTTTCGGTACTGTCAAATGCTTTGCTTTGAAACCTGTTAGTGTGTTTAAATAGCGGAGAGCAAACATCGTCCATTATGCCAAGAAAAGAATTAATATTTTCGTCTATACATTTGTTGCTATTAAGTGCATCAAGTTCATTGATTAAATTATTTAATTTTTCTTTTATACCATCTTCATTGATCATGTTCTTATATTCAGCGCAATTATCATTCACCCATTTGTAAGTAAATTCAACTTTTTCGGTACTGTTTTGAACAGGCTCATTTTTGTTTTGTGCATCATTAATTGAGATAATGGAAAATTCAATAGCACAGTGATCAGATATGATATTTGGGTCATTCACTTTAAATGTGTCGAACATGCCAAACATAGATTCATTTGCTAAAACGTAATCAATTACACTACTCCCTAGACTGCTTACATATGTAAATTTACCGATATGACCATCCTCACCCATTCTGCCATTTAATATACGCAAGCCAGATTCTTTACAAAAATCTAAAAGCAAATTACAGTTTTGATTCGTAAACTTATCTTCCGATACACGTGTCAAAGGTGAGTCTGGATGATAATCGCTAGGTATCATTCAAATATGCAAATGTCATTAATAGTAATACCATAAATTGGTAATTTGTTCTCAAACGGTATGTAAATGATTGTTTTTAGTACATTTGGCAGATGACAGATGTTCTGAACAATAAGACAGTTTGACATTTAATATGTTTGTATACCTTATCAGTATAACACTTTAATAAATATGATTAAAACATGCAAATGCAATTAGTAGTAGTAGTTGTAGCTTTAACACCTGGCGCATATATTGAGTAATTGGCGTGTTTGTTATTTGAGAGATGTTCAGTATTTGACTTTATTTGTAGATGCCAGTATATACGAAGGTATATGGCAACAAACAAGGGTCCCATGTTTGTATAAAGAGATCATAGGAAATCTCTAAAATATATATGGAATGCCCAATTTGAGCGTTATTAGCCGTTTTTATATGGAATGCCCAATTTGACCCGTTATTAGCCGTTATTACCGGTTTTGTTTTTTATTTTTAGCCGGATTGCGTAGCAAACCCAGGCTTATGGTTTGGCGATTTTCGTCTATCTTCTGTCCGTCTACGCGTTTTGACGTTTTGGTAAACGTTTTTGGTTAAAGTTTTGTTTTTCCTCATTTCTCGAAAACAAATTGCCGGAAACATATATATGGTTATATGGTGGGGAGCTCAACGTTTTCCAAGTTAAGACCTTTGTGCTACATGTCCCTAGTGGGGACAGACCCTGGGCCGATACTGGTTGGATGGATGTATCCCTCTCTTTATGCTCAGTAAGTGTATAACTGTGGTTTCAGAGAAGAAAGTTAACTCTTTTAAGGTTTTTCCCTATACAAGTTTGTGTAAAACATGTGACCTCTGCGATAGTGCCAAATTTGACACCAAAGTCACGATTTGAACAAACTTGATAGAGGATCATAAGCTTATTGTACATGCACAATATTAGACCTCTAGCTTTACCACTTATAGTACATGCAATATATGAGAGCTCTATACCTTGTGTCCTCAGAGGAGAAGATGTTTAAATTTTGTATCTATGTAAAACAAGTGATCGCTGGGGCGTGGTCAACTTTAATGTCAGGGTCGCCATTTAAAACTTGGTAGAGGACTAATGGTAAATGCGTAATATTAAACCTCTAGCTCATGTAGTTTCAGAGAAGAAGATTTGTTTAAGATTTTCCTATATAAAATTATGTAAAACTGTGACTCATGGGCCGAATTTGACCCCATGGTCATCATTTGAACAAACTTGGGAGTGAACCATTAGCTGATACTACAGGTTATATATGAAAACTCTGTGCCTTGAGTTATTAGAGAAGAACATGTTTCAAGGTTTTCCCTATGTCAACAATACATATGACCAAGTATCAAAGACATAAAGTGAGACAATCACATAAAGTTAACTGAGGTTAAGTTACCTAACCAAGGTTAAGTTTGGGGAAAATAATGCAAAATAGACCTTGACCTTAGTATTTTTTGTCGTTCAGTGATGTCCACCAATGCCAACAATACATATGACCAAATATCAAACAAAGAAAATGAGGCAATCACATGTATACAGTTAACTGAGGTTAAGCTAACTAACCAAGGTTAAGTTTGGGGAAAATAATGCAAAATATGTCCTTGACCTTGGTATTTTTTTGTCGTTCAGTGATGTCCACCAATGCCAACAATACATATGACCAAATATCAAATAAAGAAAATGAGGTAATCACATGTATACAGTTAACTGAGGTTAAGTTACCTAATCAAGGTTAAGTTACCTAACCAAGGTTTCGAAAAATAACGCAAATATGACTAGACCTTGGTAATTTTGGCGTGATGATGTACCCAACAAAGCATTTGACAAAGTTTCATAAAAAAATCGAGTGACTGCTATATCTCTCTACCCACTATCGTGGGCGAGACAAAAACGGTTATGGTCATTCAATTTATTACATCTTCCGTAAAAGAAAGATATATGTCGACGTGTACATGTCAACAACTACCTTTGTATATTGCCATGCCGTTTTAATCTATATCCATAAATCCTTTTGTTATTACACCTTAATTATCATTGACAAAGAATATTGTTTTCATTATCTAAACATACATAAGAATATACAGCGACCAAGTCGTTATCTTACGTCCTTTAACTTGTCCATGCTATTCGCATTTTATTAAATCAACCTTGTACTGGATTGGGCTATTAACATGTCGCCAGTTGTCAATCAGTTATCCATTTCAACCAAATCAAACCAGAACGATACCTCCGACAAACAACAGCACGTGTATAAAGCACGTGTAACTATGTTACATAAACTAAAAATGTACTCTACCCTCGACTGATATTATTTTTTTGTGAAAGTTGGTACTTTTGGTAAACACTTTGGAAAACTTCTGAAAATGCACCAGAACAAATTGCTAATCCATGAAGCGTATTATAATTTTGCGCAAATTATGAACAAAATGCATGCATATACCCCCGTTTTTATCACGAAAACTTCCACAATATTATTTCACATCAGGTAAGCGAAAGGGTTTTGTGTCAAAGAACCTGTTCGCAAGAATTAATGCATTTTTAAATTATGCTAATCCGTGAAGTCGATTTTTTATGCTAAACCGTGAAGTCCTTTGTGTTGTCAATTATCTAAAACTTTATAAAACCTATGTTTTATCGTTATTTTGTCCGTCGTCAGACTTCGTCCGTCGTTGTTGTCTTCCGTCGTCATCGTAAACATTTAAACAATATATGTGAAACCACTGGGCGAAATTGCATAAGACTTCACAGGAACGATTTCTGGGTGGTTATCTCTCAATGTTATTCAAAATCTGGCAATCAACCCAGAACTCGGGTTGGCATGCCAACAGAAGGAAAATATAGGAAGGTGGGATGTAGTCCTGCAGTTTTATATTCCAGAAAAGTCCATTATAAACCCTTACTAAACACAGGGCTTTATATATGACGGGGATATGACACGGCAGTACAAACGCTGTATTCAACTGAGAACACTTGTCGTCCAGGTAAGTTTATCGATTATACGCTGCATTTATCGATTTTTACTACGCTTATCGTGGCGGTATGCGAGAGGCCTCGATGTACGGCACACCCATCTACATTGCAAACAGACATTATATATCCTTGTTTTACTGATTTTTTTATATATATATTTTACATTTCGGGGGTATATGCATGGATTTTGTTCATAATATGCGCACAATTAAAGTACGCTTCATGGATTAGCAATTTGTTCTGGTGCATTTTCAGAACCAAAAGTACCAACTTTCACAAAAAAATAATATCAGTCGAGGGTAGAGTACATTTTTGCGTTCGAATGCGATTTCTTTGGTAGAAAATGGTTAAGAAATACAAATCTTATCGCACTCTGAAGCTTTCGATGTGGGCGAATGTTTACATTTTTTTTCTTCACGAATTAGCAATAATGACGTCATAGGTCATGTGGTATAGTCACCCTGTCAACAATAGGGCGGAGATATCTAAGTACTGGCGACATGTCAATTTTGCCCAGCTTTCTATTGTTATGTAAATGTTATCGACACTTCATGTAAAACCCACAATGATCACGTGATTCTGGTTGATATAACTAACCCGAAAGATCACTTCTCTTCCATCTGCAAAGGTTGTTTAATTGTTTGGAACTTTTCATTTTGCTACACAATAAAGTAAGTTGCATTATAAATATTTATAATATGTTTTTTTGTTTTTTTTTAAACATTTAGTTTGTTTAAATTTATGCCGTTTATTTGTTACTTGCTGCTATGCAATTATTTCTTTTACAGATTTGGATCTTGTCAGAAAAAGAAAAGACATCTAATTCTTGTTCATCAAATTACTAAACACTTTTCCCAATATAAATGATTTGTATCGGTTAAAGAAAAATATTGTAATACTATACACTTTACTTTCAAGTATATTTAACTTATATATGTATATTCAAGGCGTTACATTTCTTCCTTTTCTAGTACGGAAAGACAGTAGTGGATAAAGATTCATGAACGGGACGTTGAATTTGGTATTACATAAGTTGCTATCTCTTGGATAAATACTAGATCTAATATGTACTTATAAATCTGGTGTTAATGTCTACGTCACGTTTACCCCGCATGCGCAGACAATTTAAGAGACATTTTAAGGACGCCATTTTTTTGCAGGACAGTTGAATATCGTTGGCATTTCCATAGCGGATATTAAACTAAATGCATTAGAGCTGGAGAGTAACGGTTGTCCAAAAGTTCGCGACGAAAGGTAGGTACGTGTATATGTTGTGAGTTTGGAGATGATGTATTGGATAAATGTATTTTTGTCTCAAGCGCTATCGAGAGCTCTCGACTCCTGTGCTGTGAGGCTGTGGTCAGTGGTCGGCTGACTGTTATTCGCGATGCAATTGAAAATGCAGGATGTGTGTGTACATTTTCGAAAATCTGGTTATACTTGTACGGTTTAGGGGAATGTTTGATGTGGTTGGGGTGTGTTTGAAGGATTATTGTACCAATGTGATGTATAAACTTGTGATCTAGGTCAACTGATGTTGTTGATTTTTGTGGGAGTACGCATGCCCGTTTGGCGATTTTGTCAATTTGGAAAGCCGGCATTGTTTTTGGCGTGTTTGAGGAAGTATTCACGGCTGTTTGAGTTTAGGTGAAAGGTAAGTAGATGTGATATTCTGTTATTGTGACGGTTTTAAATTTAGTAATGCGAAGAAAGGTTGGGGCGCCTGTGAAGATTGTTTGTTTTGTTAGTTGTATGCGAGTGCGCATGCGTCGAGTAAGTAGGGTTTGATCTGTCACTCATGTTTGTTGTGGAAGATCTGTCACTCACGTTTGTTTTGGAAGCCATCTTGGAAGCTGCAGTGCTTTCGTGTGGTTGTATTCGAGGAAGTGTTAAAGAAGATTTCACTTGATTGCCATTGTAAGTACATGTGGATTTGGTAAGGAAAATATATATGCATTTGAGAAATGGCTGTGAAATATTTAAGCTTGCTAAGTGCATAACATTTTCGACCGGAGGGTTGTGCTAATACTCCTATGCCTGTGGCTAAGTATGAGATTTATGTGGCATTGACAGTGAGATTGTGCATTGGCGAATAGGAAGGACAGGGTAACACATATTGAATTCAAGTAATGTGTTTTGAACATCCAGTGTACAAATAGATTGACAGCTTCTGCCTTGGGGATAATCGTATCTGCAGGCCTGTGCCTTTTTTGGTAGGTTTGGCGGACGTTATTGGCGAAAATTGGCGCAGGTCATACATCGTCACAGAGAATATGATGTGCATGTGGCACATAAGGTGCGATGCGCATATTGAGAACACATTGAAGTATTGAATGTTATCAACAAGCGTTTGCCGTTAGTAAACAAGTTATGACCTGGCTTTGTGTAATTGCCTGAAGGTATGAGGTGTGTTGATGCAGTAAAGGGGGGTCACGTGCTACTGAATACACACATCTTTTGTTATGTCTGGCAGAGTATATGCTAAGTGTCAAGTGAGCAGAAGGTGATTGGGGAGTTAGTAATGAAAGTTTGGTTTATTGTTGAATTGGCTCATGAGTAAAGGAGAGCGGTATAGTGATTGATGTTTGTAAAGCATGGGGAGAATGACGGGTTTTAATTAAAAATTGATTTCAATGTCTATCATGTATTAGTAGAATGAGTATATGTGACCTGTGTTATTCGAAGTATTCGGATATAACAGGTACGTATTTTGTCGTATGCACTGCAATAGCAGCAATTGGACAGGGAACTAGAATTTGCCGTTATGCACTTCTTGTGTGTCAGACTGGAAAAATAACCCAAAGCTGAGAATGTTGGGCTGCTGTTAATGTCTATAAATGGGAGATAATTATATCAAATTTTCTCTCCTTTCAGCAGGCCTCGTAATAGTCCTTGCAGTGGTGGTGAAGCCTGTTGATTGTGTTGAAGGAAGAGGTTCCCTCCAGCGAGAAGTTGTTTACACCGTGCCACGTCACTTCGGTATGTTGCAAGTGGTTCAATTTTGTTGCTTATATATATAAATTTCAAGTGTTGATGTTGATTGCCTCTTTGTGTGCCAGGGACAGAAATTAGCAGTTGGCGGTTGCAAGTAAAAAATGGTCTGGGCGGGCAAAATGTGAATTCCATGCAGCCATGTGATAATCAAAAATATGCAATAAAAGGAAATGGAAATGGGTAATCATTGGACACAAGCATTAAATTTTGAGGCCTTTGCCGGATTTTGCTTGTGTGCTGTGAACTATGTGCTAATGGCCGAAAGGTAAAAGGAAACCCTTAACAAAATAACAACAAAGAAAGTATATTGTTGTATTTGTCTGATTTCGCAAAATAAACAGAGTTGCGACTATTGACTGCATTTAAACGTTTAATGCACTATGTAAGAACAATTGCGTAATGTTCTGTTCCCTAGTAAAATGTTTCTCGGACGATTGGTTAATGGAGTTCCCACGTGTGGATTCCAATTTCTCATGTCGAAAAGAGCGGCAAATTAACAAGCCCATTGGGCTTGTGTTATTGGATATTGGGCAAGCCTGACAGGCATTTTAGCATAGTTGGGATTGTGCTAATTTCTGCCACTGCTTTGCACTTTGACTGTTAATTTAAACTTAGATATCCATGAGTACAAGTAACATACGCTGGGTGTTCCTGGATATTGGGCAAAGCTGGCAGACATTTCACCAGTCTCGAGATTGTGCTAATTTCGACGGCTGCTTTGCGCTTCAAATGTTAATTCAAACTTACATGTCCATGAGTACAAGTAACATTTGCTGGTATGTAATCAAGTTTTCAACAGAGAAGGCAGTGTTTATTTAAATTATTTTACACATGATCATAAATTCATGTTAAAAGTCGAAGGGGATATCATTTGGTTTGACTTCTGGTTCTTCGGTATTTTAAAAAGCGGTGCTTTTAGAAATCACCAATAACAAAACTGTGAAAGATGTTGATAGAAAACGTGTCGCGCATTAATTATAAAAGTGTATGTCAATATGAAATATTTCTTCCAAAAGAAGACATTGATTTACACATATCTAATATGTTTTACTGCTTTAATACAAGAATTAAGATATCTCAGTTGCCATCATTTATAAAACAAGTCAGTAACATTACAATTTATAAGTAAATACGTTGTTGAATGCAAGATTTATTTGTTTGATTTTGTATCTGTCCTGAAATAAACAGTTGCATTGATTAAAAATAAAGGTTTGACAAAGTTTGCTTTCACTCACTGGGAACATTTAGTTAGTATACGTATATGTAAATATTCTTTACAGTAGCCCATTGTCATAACGGGTGAATATTACTATGTTTCTTGTTTTTCAGCAGTCCGGCTTGCACGTGTGTTACAAATTGGTCATATGAAGTCATTCTCTCCAGCGTAGTCTGCGTCAGCAGTGGAATTTCTGGCCTCTGCCTTCGGTATGTTTTAAGTTGTTTGGTGTTGATGGTTATATTGGTATATATACGTTTTGCATTGTTTTACTGTAACTTTGTGCATTTATGAGGCCCTTCGGTAATAAGAGCAATACGTTTGCTCAATGTACATACTTGGAAGCAATTAGTGTGTCACGTTAGAGGTGAAACTGCTACCCATATGGACCACTTGCTCAAGTGGTACTTTGCTTTGTGCACTTCATGTGGTTACAATGTTTGCATTTATACATGGCCCTTTTTCAAACTCGCAGTACATTCTGATTACCACAATGTTGACATGGCCTTACCATCATGTACAGGGCCTTACTATATCTATCCCCATGCTTGACATACTCATCATGGCGACATCACCTTCATCATACCCAAATGTACAGGTGCGGCACACTCTGAAGGTGACGATATGAGTAAAATATTACTTGATATTTGGTAGAAACAACGTTGGCTACATACTATGCATTTCCTTAGTTTTGTTCATGAGATGTACAGCACATACTCATCATGACTACATCATAGTAAAATATAACGTCCGCTTAAGGTCGTGTGCAGAAATGAATTTGCATAGGACATTCCAGGGGTTGTGTGTTTCAGTTCAGCTGGGTTGTTGCACACATGATATAGAACTTACATGTGTATGTCAGCGGCAGGTGTCAACGTTTGTGTGTATCCTGTGCTGAAAGTCTGCATGTGTTACATTTTGCATGATACCGCAGCCAGGCACTGCAAAGAATGCAAGCTCAAGCAGCTATCTCCAACAAACATGTTTCTGTATATGTGAAACCGAAACATTCACAGAGTTCAATGTACGCCAACGTTCATTCCCTATCCTGCTTTCATTTCAGTCTGACAGGTTCCCGCTACATTGCCTTTTACGGAAACCGGCATAGCTGTGGTTCGACACATGTAAGGGACACAAGCCAACAACAAAATGTAAGTGTCAAATGTAAACACGGAGGCTGTAACATTATCTTTGGTTGTGTTGGTTGCAATTGTGTATAAGTACCTGTTGCTGTAAATGACTCCACTTGTGTCACTCACGTTTGTTTTGGAAGCCATCTTGGAAGCTGCAGTGCTTTTGTATTTGATTTTGTCTTTGTTTTAAAATAAACAGTTCCATAGATTAAAAATACCTTCATCAGCTCTAAAGGTTTTACAGAGTTTTCTTTCACACACTGGTAACATTTAGTTAGTATACGTATATGTAAATATGCTTTACGGTAACCCTCTGAATAAAGTGCCACACGCTTGCTGTTTCTACGGTAGCTAACTCAACATGCAGAAAGAATGCAAGTAGTCAGTGCAGTCAATATGCAGGTGTCAATGTCATGGAATAGATAGTTGCTGTCATACGTGTACACATGCATAGTTTTGGCTCGCGCAAGCCTGAGGTATTTTAGGGAAGTTTGCATACTGCGTCTTCAACTGCAGAAGTAGCATGTATATCGCAAAATATCGGGAGGCGTTTCATGAAAGTAATGTGTTACTGGAACAGCCTGACGTCATAGCAATCCATTTCCGTTTCGATCCGGCCATTCATCCATTTTGTTTTCTTTTGTGCAGCAAGAGTGCTCCAGTTAGAACGAAACAATTTATCGTAAGTAGAATATGTGCAAGTTTACACTCTCCACTGTCATACGTGTCAATAATGTTAGCACACATTTTTAGTTTATGAATGTTTTGTGTTGTCACGGATTGATCTACATGGAATTAGTCTTGATTATGTTCGAAGCCTGATAATTTTGTAAACAAGCAAGCGTCGCAGATGATCTAGACTACGTATTTGTTATTCATTCTGCATGTTTAAAAATCGAGTGAACAATTGGAAGGTTGTGTGTGCATAAACATTCCCTGACGTTTCTAGTCGTCGTTTGCATATTTGGTAATTTGTAGTATCTAAACTAAAAGAAGAACAAAATACCTAGACGCAGACGTGAGAATCATTCAAACCCTGTGTATACTGAATGTGTGTAGGATATTTGTGTATGACGCATGTTTCAGGAGACTTCCAGACATATTTTTCTTGAATGTTTATCTTTCAAAACATCTTGTGCTCTTTTGTTTCCATATAATTTTGGAAACTTAACCCTGCCGTCGCCAAGTGTTAAGCATACTTGACTCGAGTCCCAGAAATCACGTGTATGATTTCCAGTGGGGTCACATCCCGGATTTCTCAAACAAACTCCCGCAGTATCTTACTTGGGCATGGTACTGTGAATATAGGTCATCCTTCGGAGGGATGTAAAGTAGTCTGTCCAGTGTACAGGGAGAACTATACCCTGTGCAATATCTCTCTGAACTTCTATGTTAAGCAGTGATACAAAACCAGGGCCCTATATGAATTATATAGAGATTATTTAACTGCTGGGATCGATTATAGGGAAATCTTTCACAAGAGGTAGGCGTGTAGTTTTTTTCACGAACGGGCGCATTCGTGTGAGTAAAAAAAAAAAAGCACATCTACCATCTAGTAAAGGATTACCCATAGTCGATTCCAGCAGTTAACTAATCTATTTATTACATTTCAAATTACGTTTTTGCAAACAAATATTCGCTTTATTGAACGTTATTGGCGGATGATGTTGACGTCGGCAACACTTTATTGACGTCGTGACTGATAGTCGCAACGTTAGTTATTATTGTGTTCTGAGTTAGTTATTAATATTTAGCGATAATGAATATTCTTGCACTGAGTTCAAACACCTGCGCCTCTTTTAGCCATGTTGACATACAGAGAAAGTTGAGTGCTTCGGTGATGCCGAATAATTAAAAATAGACTAGTCTGAATACAACATTTTTTTTCCTGAAGGATTTACTTTAGAGTGAAAAAAATAAACTTGATAACCAGTCACATTTAGCCAATCTCAATGGCTCGCTTATTTGAGAATTGACTGGAAACGGCGATGCATTCCATTTGATATTGGCCGTCTTCACGGTAATGGATAAAATATGATATGCTGACAAAAACGGTTATTTTGCGTTATTAATTTATTAAAAATAATTGGTACGCACCAGTAAAGTAATTTAATTGTGTATTTAGCCTAATTTAGGGAGTTTTAACTGGGAATTTACGCAAATACGTTGCTTATCTGTAGGTCTGTTCTGTGACGTTTTATGTCTTAGAACTATACCAAGCCTAGTGGCATTGCCATTGTTGTGTGTACTGGTTAATGATATGGAGTTCTTTAAAGTTTTAATACACAAACTTTGTCACATTTCTGTTCTCTTGATATGGTAGGGATGATTAGTGCCATGTGTAGTTGTGCATATCATTGTTGTGTTCCAGTTGAATGACTTTTGGCGGTGTTATGCCCCATTAAAGGACATAATATCATGCTTCTCATACCGGGAAAAAGTTCAGAACTTTGTAAAAATTGTATTTAATTTAATGTAATTTTAATTTTTAAAAATTGTAAAGACTGAAATTTAAAAAAGACAGAATGAATGCATGCATATATAATGAGAAAATACAAAAATGCAGACTCTTTTCACCATTTAGTATTTTCATTAAATGCATTTCAATATGCTAACATGCAGAGAAATAAAATAAATAGAAATATATTTAAAAAATGTAAGGCTAAACTGAGGCATATACAAGTTCAACTAACACAAGTTCCAAAGAATCTAAAAAGACCGCGCTGCAAATTCAGAAATGCTACATACACCATTATTTTGAGTAATCGCACCTTTTGTATTGTTCCATGTTGATTGAACAATCAACCATAAAATGAACCCAATTCAGAAACTGCCGATTAAACACCGGTTCACACTTGCCATTGTTGCAGTTTACGCTACCATGTGTACAACTAATTAGTAGGCACTTAAAGGGACACATGGCAATCTTGCAGTATTTGAAATGGGTGTCACAATTTATATATCCAGTATCATTTTTAGCTCTACTGATCAGAGCTCAGCAGAGCTTATGCCGTGGTGCGGCGTTCGTCTGTCTGTCCGTAAACTTTTATTTGTAGCGACAACTCCTCTGAAACTACTGGATGGATATTCATGAAACTTTACAGAAATGTTGCCCATAAAGTCTAGTTGATCCTAGCAAAAATTCATGTTGATGTGAAATCCAAGATGGCCGCCAAAGCTAAAAATAGAGTTTTAAAATACAAGTTTGTAGCGACTACTTCTTGAAAACTATAAGTGATATTGATATGGGACTTTTTCTAAAATGATCAGCATGACATGATGTTGATCCTTGTCAAAAATCGTTTTGATTCAACGTTAAACATGGCTGCCAGCGGCCATCTTTGTTTACATAGAGTTATATAGTAAAAACTTGTAGCGACTACTCCTCTGAAACTACTTGACGGATTGTCATGAAACTTTACAGGAATGTTGCTCTTGATGTCTTATTGATCCTAGCAAAAGTTCAGATCTGCCAGAAATTCAAGATGGCCGTCACAGCTAAAAATAGATTTTTAAAAAATAAGTTTGTAGCGACTACTTCTTGAAAACTATAAGTGATATTGATATGGGACTTTTTCTAAAATGATCAGCATGACATGATGTTGATCCTTGTGGAAAATTATTTTGATTCGACGTTAAACATGGCTGCCAGTGGCCATCTTTGGTTACATAGAGTTATATAGTAAAAACTTGTAGCGACTACTCCTCTGAAACTACTTCACGGATGTTCATGAAACTTCACAAGAATGTTGCCCTTGATGTCTAGTTGATCCTAGAAAAAATTCAGGTCGGCCGGAAATTCAAGATGGCCGCCACAGCTAAAAATAGATTTAAAATAAATAAGTTTGTAGCGACTACTTCTTCAAAACTATAAGAGATATTGATATGGGACTTTTTCTAAAATGATCAGTATGACATGATGTTGGTCCTTGTCGAAAATCGTTTTGATTTGACGTTAAACATGGCTACCAGTGGCCATCTTTGTTTACATAGCGTTATATAATGAAAACTTGTAGCGACTACTCCTCTGAAACAACTTGACGGATTTTCATGAAACTTCACAGGAATGTTGCTCTTAATGTCTAATTGATCCGAGCAAAATTTCAGGTCGGCCGGAAATTCAAGATGGCCGCCACGGTTAAAAATAGATTTTCAAAAAACAAGTCTGTAGCGACTACTTCCTGAAATCAAAATCAATCAGTAGAGCTTCAAGGTCATTGACCTCTTGTTACTTTTACCCTGGTTACATTTAAATAAATCAAATTTTAAGTATTCACTATTTCGTCTTACTATACTATAAGTTTTAATATATTACTGGTGCAATAATATAAAAAATAATAATATGCAAAAACAAATGGCTAAATACAATTCTTACAATTAACATTAATGATAAAAACTAACAGGGTGCTGCTAGTTTTTAAAAACTCAAGATTGCCATGTGTTCCTTTAACACTTATCAGTGATCGTAAAGTTCAAAAACACAGACGGGCTGAGTATCTCTGGCTAATTCGTAAGCAAACATTTTCAAATTTTCTGTTTTGATCAGCCATTTTGGACGCTAGAGGGCGCCACATTATTTGATGTTTTACCCGGCTCGATCACGCAGTTAAATCTGTGAATAATGTCACAACTTTATATGACAGATAATGTTGAGCGCGGGGACACAAACAAGTTGATTGACAGCAAGAGGCGTAACAGTGGGCGGAGCCTTATTGCATCGACAATTTGGTTTTCAATAAACGCTGGTTTTCAATAAACGCTGACATAATTAGTTTATCGATCTAAATTGATTGTCACTAATTAGCTAAAACACTCAGCGGGATAGTGGCTTATAAACAGTGAAAGACTTTGTGAATTAGAATTCGGGATTTTCCGAGATCTTTTAGACAAAATCGGTCGCAAATTTGGATTCGCCAGACCACCGATGTCTGGCGAATTTGTTGTGTTTTTTTACGGTTTTCATTTGCCAGTTCAGGTTACTTTTCGGCTATGGCGATTTGGCGAATGGCCTAGTAAGCCCATAAAAATTAACCATTGGTATTCGTGAACAATCGTAAAGATGTGTTAATGCTCTGATCAATGAAATGTGAACCCCAAATTGTACTTTTGCTTTAATACTTGTCCAGACCGTATTTTCAATACTACAACACTAAGTCTAGCAAACTTGGTATTTAGATACATCTTGGGATAGCGATGTGTCGCGTACCAGAATAATGTAATTGTGACCTTGACATGTGACCTCTGTCATAGAAAATGCTTGTCCGGACCATATTTTCAATACAATAACACTTAGAAATACCAAACTTGGTATGTTGATACGTCTTGGGATAGCGGTGTGTCGCATACCAAAATAAGGTCACTGTGACCTCTGTCATACCCCAAACATTGTGAGAAGCATCAGTATGAAGTGGAACTGCGCATATACATGAAGTCATGGGTTATGCGTTTGCAAGGGTATTAATAACCTTCTGTGATAGTTATGGCTTCCCCACACAAAGTCTGGAGGGGAGCCATATTGATTTTGTGCTGTCTGTGTCACAAATGATGTCCAATCAATAACTAGAGAATGGTTGGACCTATGGTCCTCAAATTTAGAGGGATGGTTGATCATGACTATTAGATGACCCCTATTGATTTTGGGGTCACTAGGTCAATGGTCAAGGTCGCGGTGACATAGACTATCAAAACGATTCGAATCAATAACTAGAGAATGCTTTGACCTAGGGTCTTCAAACTTGGAAGGATGGTTGGTCATGACAGTAGATGACCCCTATTGATTTTGGGGTCACTTGGTCAAAGGTCAAGGTCGCGGTGACTGACTATCAAAACTCTATCTGTTCAATAACTACAGAATGGTTGGACCTAGGGTCCTCAAACTTGGAAGGATGGTTGGTCATGACCAGTAGATGACCCCTATTGATTTTGCAGTCACTAGGTCAAAGGTCAAGGTCGCAGTGACATTGACTATCAAAACGATATCCGATCAATAACTACACAATGGTTAGACGTAGGGTCCTCAAACTTGGAAGGATGGTTGGTCATGACCAGTAGATGACCCCTATTGATTTTGGGGTCACTTGTTCAAAGGTCAAGGTCGCGGTGACTGACTATCAAAACTCTATCCGATCAATAACTACACAATGGTTGGACCTAGGGTCCTCAAACTTGGAAGGATGGTTGGTCAGGACCAGTAGATGACCCCTATTGATTTTGCAGTCACTAGGTCAAATCGCAGTGACATTGACTATCAAAACGATATCCGATCAATAACTACACAATGGTTAGACGTAGGGTCCTCAAACTTGGAAGGATGGTTGGTCATGACCAGTAGATGACCCCTATTGATTTTGGGGTCACTAGGTAAAGGTCAAGATCGTGGTGACATTTACTATCAAATCGATGTTCACTAGGTCAAGGTCGCGGTGACATCGACTATCAAACGATGTCCGATCAATAACTAGAGAATGGTTGGACCTAGGGTTCTCAAACTTGTAAGGATGGTTGGTCATGACCAGCAGATGACCCCTATTGATTTTGGTGTCACTAGGTTAAAGGTCAAGGTAGCGATGACATTGACTATCAAAACGATGTCCGATCAATAACTACAGAATGGTTGGACCTAGGGTCCTCAATCTTGGAAGGATGGTTGGTCATGACCAGAACATGACCCCTATTGATATCAAAACGATCCCCAATCAATAACAAAACAATGTCCAATCAATAACTAGAGAATGGTTGGACCTAGGGTCCTCAAACTTGGAAGGATGGTTGACCAATAAATATTACTGATTCAGGTTGTAGATACAGTCACAGGGATATTGAATATCAAAACGATCTCAGATCAATGAGAACGGTTGGACCTAGAGTCGTCAATTATGTCTGTTCGGGCGAGTGGGGGAGCCATACGTTTTTGTCCCATGGACAATAACAATTTCCAGTTTTAGTTTGACATTCTTTTGATCTACATCTTTATTAATTTCACTTAGTTTTGTACACTCGTTTTGTGATGTCTGGGCGATCTCTGTAGTGTAAGGAAACACACTTTTCTTTCGAGAAAAGAGATTCAAGTTCAAGTCTTGGCAGGGACCTGACACACTGAGTTGTACATACAATTATTTTTTTCCACATCAGTAATGTTGTTTTTGTATATTAAACATATTTTTCAACAAAATACCTATTTACATTTGTCACTTTCCGCCAAATTTACAACATCTCATGCACCCCACTTAAAGGGATGCACAGCAATCTTCATTTCAGATTTTGTAGTGTCCCTTCACTTCTTCAGTTCCCTACCAATTATTCAATCATGACCGTTAAATCTAGGTAGTAATACTCATCCTTATGGCAGGTTGTCACACGTTTATTCTTCTGTAAATCACCTCAGCAACGACTAATCCAGTGCCCTTCAATTAATAAATTATTGCTCCCCACAACAAAGTGTTGTCGGGGCGCCATCTTCATTTTGACCCCTATTGATTTTGGTGTCACCAGGTCAAAGGTCACATCCGGGCTAACATTGACTATCCAAACGGTGTCCGATCAATAACTACAGAATGGTTGGCAGAATGGTACCCAAACATAGACGGATGGTTGCTCATGACCAGTTGATGGCCCCTATTGATTTTGGGGTCACTAGGTCAAAGGTCAAGGTCGTGTCGACATTAACTATCGAAACGATGTCCGATCAATAACTACAGAATGGTTGGACCTAGGGCCCCCCAAACTTGGAAGAACGCTTTACCATTACAACTAGATGACACCTATTCATTTTGGGGTCCATACATCAAAGTTCAAGGTCGCGGTCACATTCGCTATCTAAAGATGTCCGACCAATAACTACACAACGGTTGGTCCTACGGTCCTCAACCTTGAAAGGATGGTTGGTCATGACTAGTAGATAACCTGTTCTTAGCTCCACTGATCAGAGATCAGCAGAGAGATCATCAGAGCTTATGCCGTGGTGCGGTGTCCGTCTGTCTGTATGTAACCTTTTATTTGTAGCGACTACCACGTCTAAAAATAGATTATTAAAAAATTTAGTTTAAAGCCACTACTTCTTGAAAACTATGAGATATTGATATGGGACTTCTTTTAAAATTATTAGCATGACATGATGGTTATCCGAGTAGAACATTATTTTGATTCGACTTATAACATGGCTGCCAGTGTTGCTCTTGATGTCTAATTGATCTTAGGAAAATTTCAGGTCAGCCGGAAATTCAAGATGGCCGCCATGGCTAAAAATAGATTTTCAAAATACAAGTTTGTAGCGACTACTTCTTGAAAACTATAAGTGATATTGATATGGGACTTTTTCTGAAAATGATACAGCATGACATGATGTTGGTCCTTGTCAAAAATCGTTCTAATTCGATGTTAAACATAGCTGTCAGTGGCCATCTTTGTTTACATAGATTTATATAATGAAAACTTGTAGCCACTACTCCTCTAAAACTACTAAACGGATTTTCATGAAACTTCACAGGAATGTTGCTCTTCATGTCTAATTGATCCTAGCAAAATTCCAGATGGCTGCCACAGTTAAAAATAGATTTAAAAAACATAAGTCTTTATTATATAACCTATAAATAGACGCGTTTTCATTGGCTAAAAAGTAATTTTTTAGAAAAAATATCTAGCGATATTGACCTGTTTTTTTGATATTGACCTGTTTTTTTGATATTGACCTGTTTTATATAATTGTTTTTTTGATATTGACCTGTTTTATATAATTGTAAATTGAGGGTTATATAATAAAACAGTTATGGACTTTTCAGCTGTTATACATGATGTTGATATGCACCAAAAAATCATTATTGACCTCGGCTATCGCCTCGGTCAATAATGATTTTTTTGGTGCATATCACATCATGTATAACAGCTGAAAAGTCCATAATTGTATAGTAGTGACTACTTCTTGAAAACTATAAGTGATATTGATATGTGACTTTTTCTAAAATGATCAGCATGACATGATGGTTATTCGAGTCGAACATTATTTTGATACGACGTTAAACATGGCTGCCAGAGGCCATCTTCGTTTACATAGCGTTATATAATGAAAACTTGTAGCGACTACTCCTCTGAAACTACTTGATGGATTTTGATGAAACTTCACATGAATGTTGCTCTTCATGTCTAAATGATCTTAGCGAAATTTCAGGTCAACCGGAAATTCAAGATGGCCACCATGGCTAAAAATACATTTTTAAAAAATAAGTTTGTAGCGACTACTTCTTGAAAACTATAAGAGATATTGATATGGGACTTTTTCTAAAATGATCAGCATGGCATGATGGTTATAGGAGTCGAACATCATTTTGATTCAATGTTAAACATGGCTGTCAGCGGCCATCTTTGTTTACATAGAGTTATATAATGAAAACTTCTAGCGACTACTCCTCTGAAACTACTTGACGGATTTTCATGAAACTTCACAGGAAAGCTGCTCTTGATGTCTAATTGATCCAAGCAAAATTTCAGGTCGGCCAGAAATTCAAGATGGCCACTACGGCTAAAAATAGATTTTCAAAAAGCAAGTTTGTATCGACTACTTCCTGAAATCAAAATCAATCAGTAGAGCTTCACGGTCATTGACCTCTTGTTATTTTCCGGTCACTAGGTCGAAGGTCAAGGTTGCGGTGCCCTTCACTATCAATACGATGTCCTATCAACAACTACAAACTTGATGGATCTAGGTCCTCCAACTTGAAAGGATGAATGGTTGCTCATGACCAGTACATGACCCTTATCCTTATTCATTTAAAGGTCAAGGTGCCGGTGACCTTCACTATCAAAACGATCCCTGATCCAGAACATCTACATGCAGTCCGTACTTCCCATGGTATAATATATGTGTTATACCTTTTCTTGTTTAATGGTGAGATGTGTTTGTTGTGTGTTGATTTTTCATAACACAAACAAGTAATATATTTGTTTTTGTCTATAACTTCTTCTTTTTGTCTCACTTGCCACTCACCACATCCCTCAGGAGCCTAGGAATCTTGCTTTTTAAACGTTTTTATTTCATACAATTTCAATACGTATCTTGGCAATATGTAGCCACATGTCTTAGGTTTCTTATTTACCAAAAATGATGACATGCAATATGTTGACCTTAAAACTGCTTGCGTATAATTAAATAAAAAAAATGGAGATTTCAATTTTCTTCACTGTTTCACCAATTTTTTAGATCAATTTGCACTATTATAAAAAGTCAGTAATATGTAAAAATAATTTGCTTTGAACTATTCTAACAATTTCTATTAATGATTGAACAAATGCAAGTGAAGAGAAAAACTAACGGGACGCTCAAAACCAAGATTGCCGTGTGTCCCTTTAAGACCAACTGGAGCGTGCTTTATATCATTCAGATTTAATGAACATCACCATAATTGTTTGGAGCTTTTGTTTGTGACAACGGCACTTTTAAAGACATATTCCCTAGTTTTTGACAAAATAGATGAGCAATTAATATTGTACAACCAAATTAATATCGTTTAAGTCTTTCAACTTGTAAGTTACGAGTTTGCTGCTGTGACGGAACATTTCAGTTGCTTTTTAATCGTTAAAGTTGTCCACATTAAACCACAATGTTGGATAATAACTAATATTTATTTCATTGAGGGTGCAGACATGTACTGACATAAACAAAATGATATCTATCGTACAAAAAAAAAGTTAAAGTATTATTTGAAGCCTTTATACTCGTGAATACGTTTTCTATCTATTTTCAAATTAATGGGACACACGGCAATCTTGATTTTTTAAAAACTCACGGCGTCCCGTTAGTTTTTCTCTTCACTTGCATTTGTTCAATCATTAATAGTAATTGTTAGAATAGTTCAAAGCAAATTATTTTACATATTACTGACTTTTTATAATAGTGCATCAATAATATTTAAACAATTGGTGAAATAATGAAGAAAATTGAAATCTCCAATTTTTTATTTAATTATACGCAAGCAGTTTTAAAGTCAAAATGACGCAGGATAACTAAATTGAGGAGCAAATTTTAATGTTTGAATAAAACTCAAGATTGCCATGCGTCACTTTAAAATTGCATTGTGTTGTATCCTCACGGGACTTGAAGCCCACTGGAAGTATCCGAATAAACTTACATATTCTGCTGCACACCATTACGGGTGGGTTCGAGCAGTTGCGCGTCTGTGTATGTTAGTAGACAAGATAATATATTCAAAAGTTAGAAGATGTGGGGACTAAATGTGCGAAAGATTTGTTAAATATACGATTAAAAAAACAACAGTCACATTGTATCGCAAAATAGCTCATGTTCAAGGTTGATCACTTCAAACTTGTTTACACTGATTTTACGATACAGCTGCGTCATTAAGATTTTCCGAAAATGTGCGACCGCCTTGTTGATTTTTGTGTGTGTGGAAAAAAAACGATTAACAATATCGAAAGTACCAACCAAATAATGTATGGCGTAGGGCCAATAAAATAAACTGGAAGATAAAGCTTTAAAATAAACGATCGGAAAAGAATACCATTTTCCGAAAATATATCACCGACTTGTTAAGCTTGTTTGTTTTTTGTAGAAATTGATTAATATCGAAACAATTAACAGAATAATATATGGCGCACTGCAGCAGGGACAAAAATAAATGTAGATGCTGTATATATAACTGTGTACCTTATATAATATAACATTATAAAGAGACAACATATGTGGTAATTAATGCTTCTGTTTGTTAACGATACTGTTGTAAATAATAGAAAAAAGTTAGCCACGAAGAATACAACTGTATTGTACGATACGGTGATTTTTATTTTATTTGATTGAATGATTTTATCCTTATTTAGTTATTTATTTATTATTTATTTATGTGCGTATTTAGTTATTTATTTCGTTTCATTTATTTATTTGTTTGTTTGTTGGTTTATTTGTTTGTTTGTTTGTTCGTGCGTGCTTTCGTTCGTTCGTTCGTTCATTTATTCATTTATTTGGTAGTAATTATAGATATGAATTATTGATTGATTTATTGATTGATTATTTTATTGCTTTATTGATAGATTGATTTTTTTATGTGTTTATTTTTGTTGTTGTTGTTGTTTTTGTTTTGTTTTTTAATAATAATAACAAAAATCTAAATCATTTATATGTTGAAATGTAGAAAGTTTAATGAATAAATTCGAAGATAGTGATTTCAATACGTTGATAGCGTTGTTTTGATTTCCACCCTTGAAATATCGGGATTTATTGGTGGGATATCAGTGCTATTTTCACTGTTGTTTTTTCACTACCAGATATACTTTTTTCAAAGTCAAAAACAACTTTTGTTAAATTTTTATATCATATGGTCTCAGGAAATGAGTCGTGCTTTTGGAGTATTTTAGAAATCGTTGTCAGTAGAAACTGATTCGTAAGTTGTTGCATCCGAGTTATGATCAGTGCTTTAACAAAAATAATCCCAACATAGAACATAACATACACGCGCAATTCATGGCTGGATGGCAATGGTGGGTAGCAATGGTTTTGACATGAAAATTAAGAAATGTAATAAGCATCTTCAAAAAGCCCCTTTGCAATATTTAATAAGTAGTCTATAGAAACAAATATGAATAATATAATGTGTTCCTTTGAGATCATCAAGCCCAATCTTTAAAGTAGAATATCGCTTAAGCCGTTGCTAGAAGGCAGTTGAGAGATGTTGCACTTCACATTACCTCTCATGAACAGACTCATTAAAACCGAGTCTGTTACTTTTATGTCTTGTTTGTGTTTGTTGCTTCCAAGGGATCCCCTTTTCAATATTTATTAACGAACAACAGACATTAGTTTGAATTGCATTTAGGCAGTAGAGCTTAACTGAGTTATAAGACGTGAGAATCATGGTTCTTATGGTAGTATGTACCTATCATCCATGCTAGGTACCGACCCTAAGAGCTAAGATTCTCGCATCTACTAAGTTATAGACTTGTATGTGGCATCTATATTGGAGAACGAGTATTTTGTTATCTTTAATACGGTCTTCAACCTTCAAATGTCAGAGCCAAAGTTGGTAAACAAAGTCAAAGTACAAGCTTGTATAGTTACATTATACTTGTGTTAATTTCAGATTTACAGTACATTTTTGTTGTATATGTATTTCTAGAGTCGGACAATGTCGAGTCAGCAGTCAGGGGGTAGTTACAACGGCAATGGAGCGCCGGGGGACAAGGCGCACATTGATAACCATGGCAACGGCAATGGTCACCAGTCAGGGGGTAGTTACAAAGGCAATGGAGCGCCGGGGGACAAGGCGCACATTGATAACCATGGCAACGGCAATGGTCACCAGTCAGGGGGTAGTTATAAAGGCAATGGAGCGCCGGGGGACAAGGCGCACATTGATAACCATGGCAACGGCAATGGTCACCAGTCAGGGGGTAGTTACAACGGCAATGGAGCGCCGGGGGACAAGGCGCACATTGATAACCATGGCAACGGCAATGGTCACCAGTCAGGGGGTAGTTACAAAGGCAATGGAGCGCCGGGGGACAAGGCGCACATTGATAACCATGGCAACCAGTGCAAACCAAACAACCCACACCACAAGTATGTATCCGTTTAATCTTGAAGTTCATGTCTATAAGGAAGAGCGTGTCATACTAAGTCAAAGCTTCGGTCAACAGCATAATAATTTTGGAAATACAGACTCAAATATAAAAACAACTTATAATCTCAGACACAGACCTAGTTCTTGTCTCCATTTGTAAACATAAGATTACTTCAAAGATATATATCTGAAACAATAAGGCTATACATACTAACATTGTATGCGTCATTTACAAACTCATTGTTGTTGTTAATAGTGAAATGCAACGTGGTTTTACGTCCCGTTAACGCATCATATTAGTTATATTCGGACAGGAACCTCAGATAGAGCTTTAGTTGCGCATCAGACATGCCATACTCCCACATCAGACATGCCATACCCTCACATCAGACATGCCATACCCCCACATCAGACATGCCATACCCCCACATCAGACATGCCTTACCCCCACATCAGACATGCCATACCCCCACATCAGACATGCCATACCCTCACATCATACATGCCATACCCCCACATCAGACTTGCCATACACCCACATCAGACATACCATACCCCACATCAGACATGCCATACCCCCACATCAGACATGCCATACCCCACATCAGACTTGCCATACCCCCACATCAGACATGCCATACCCCCACATCAGACATGCCATACCCTCACATCATACATGCCATACCCCCACATCAGACATGCCATACCCCCACATCAGACATGCCATACTCCCACATCAGACATGCCATACCCTCACATCAGACATGCCATACCCCCACATCAGACATGCCATACCCCCACATCAGACATGCCATACCCTCACATCATACATGCCATACCCCCACATCAGACTTGCCATACACCCACATCAGACATGCCATACCCCCACATCAGACATGCCATACCCCCACATCAGACATACCATACCCCACATCAGACTTGCCATACCCCCACATCAGACATACCATACCCCACATCAGACATACCATACCCCACATCAGACATGCCATACCCCCACGTATAGATGTAGCTATAAAGCACAATGACATTTCTACAACCTATCACCGGAGGCAGTCAAGACAGTGCTATAAAGAAAGTGTCAATTCAAAATACTGTTGTATTCTGTTCTGTTCTGTTCTGTCTTACTATGAATATGTTATTACGTTTACAGGTGACATACTCCAGACTTTTCAGGGGACGCAAGCAAGGCATCTCTTGACAACCATGGACATCAGTTCAACCCAAACAACAACAAAATTCAGGAACCAAAGAAATAATGGCAATACGATAATGAAAAAAGTGTATACTAATTAGTGTACATCTTTAAAAAAAATAATAATTTAGATGAAGGTTTGGTTCAAATAAAATCGATAAGAAAACTGATGTTATTATTTTTAAGAGGCATGCCCCAGTAAGACGTTTGTTGTTTTGTCGTCTTGTTTTGCTGATAATCGAAATATTTCAGCACGCAAAAAGGCGTTCAACGTATACATGTGAGGCATTGGTAAGAGCACGGGGCCCACAAGCGGAAGGTCGTCTGTTCAAACCTAGTCGGATGAGGTCTCTCTATATCATGTTTCATTAATTCATTGCTTATCTTTCCTTACCCTCAAATTTGCTTCAGGAGTAGTTAGTACCTCACTGCTGTCTTGTGACGATGTTAGGCCAACGTTCACTGAAAGAAGGAACGCTGTAGACAGCAATTCGTTGGTTCTTCATCTGGCGCATCTGGGGTATACAGTGGCCAATAGCCTAGTAATGGCATGGCGAACCATGGAGTACGATGGGAAGGCTGTTACACAATACTAGACAATAATAGATGACATATCAGCAATGTTCCAGAAACGGTCCACTCTAACGGGAAAAAAAGCATTAGGTGAACTGTGGGTGAAGTCGTCGTGCCATCCAGTAGAAGGGACAACAGCAGAGCTGGCGGAAGACGGAGTGAGGGGAAGCGAAAGAAAGGAGCCGATAAAAGGGTTGAGAAGGTGGACAAAAAAAAGCCCCCAAGTAGATTAGCCATGCAATATGTTTGCATGAATTTACAGTTGGAAAACTGGCTTATATTAACTAACACAATTTATCACAGTTGGAAAACTGGCTTATATTAACTAACACAATTTATCACATATAATGTATATATACACATTTATTTATAGGTCTTTCGGATAGTTTGTCATTACATATCAATATATTATTGATTTCATATGTTTTACAATATATATGTCATCATATATCAATATGTTTACATATGACATTATATAATTACAATATATATGTCTATATGTCAAGCATATATTTTACATAACGTTTTGCATATACAATCATTTGGGGGGAAAACATTTCTACAGTACTATAGTTTGTAAAAAAAAACACGTATATATATATGACGTACTATGTGCCATTGCAATATGTTTTACATGTCATTACACTATATTGACATATTGCATATACAATCATGGGGAAAAAACATTTCTACAGGGCTATAGTTTGTAAAAAAAAACGTATATATATATGACATACCATGTGCCATTGCAATGTTTTACACGTCACTACACTATATTTTGACATTCGTTTTACATCCTTTCGACACGTTACCATTCATATTCTCAATGTTGTCTCATTCATGCATGAATTACGTTTATAAAGCATTCACAGTAACATATGTTTATATAAGAATGCAGTACACAACAACAAAAGTCATAACACCGAGTCGTAGATCTATATCCCCATTCTCTAGAACTACAGATTCAGAAAAGGTACCGTTGTGAGGCTCTGACAAGCGAGAATGAGATATCCCAAGATATAAAATTCGTTTATAGCACATGCTAAATAAATCCACATATTTGTGGCAAGCCGTATTCTCATTTAATCACTCTTTAGCGATATCAATTAGCGATATCAAGAATTAATTAGCGATATCAAAAATACATATCATGTATTTTTGATATCAGAAATTGAATTATCGATATCGCTAATTCAATTTCAGATATCGCTAATTCAATAAGCGATATCGCAAATTCAATTTCAGATATCAACAATTAATTTTCATTTCTGGATATCGCTAATTTAATTTTTGATATCGGTAATTGAATTAGTGATATCACTAATTCTAATACTGATATCAAACATTGTATTAGCGATATCAATAATTGAATAAGCGATATCTAGAATTGAACGAATTTGCGATATCGGTAATTCAATTTTTGATATCAAAAAATCATTTCTTGATATCGTTAATTCAACTTCACAATGAACGTTTTCAATCCCAAAATTCAACATTCCAAAATGTCCGTAGTTTTATCTAGTGACTTCGATCACGAACCATAGTAGCCGTAGTTTGATCGAATACGCAATGGTTTAACCTGAATGACGTCATCAGTCTACTATAGTTCAACCCACGGCAAGGGGATGGTTGCTCTGGTTCAAACATGACGGACAAAAATAAAACTTTCGCAAATTTGAAACTAACTTTGTTGTATCTTCGACATTTATAGACATTTGACTTGAGTTACAAACGTGTTATTTGTATGTAGTCAGTTACTCGATACATATATACAATTGCAACAATAATTAACTATTTTAGATCTACAGGTCTAATTACACTAAATCAACAGGATGTGCTCACCTGGTGCAGTCGAAAGTAGTTCTGTATTAAAGAGTGCTAATCTTTTTTTCTTTAAAAACTTTTTTTAGTGCAGTTTCCTGTTATTTTTTGGCTGTAACTGTATTCTGGACATGTTGTTGATATTTGAAAATGCAGCTCATCATGTTTTTGACAGTTTTTGATATAAATTTGAGAAGTGAAAGTAGACAGGTATGAAATTGCAAGGGGTAAAAATTGTGTTGACCTTTGACCCGGTGTTAGTATACAACTGAAGAAATTTTCTTAGAAGGTATTAAACCCCCTATTTCCTTGTTGATGTTTAATAGCAGACATGTTTATTTGCATGATAAAGTAAGTTTCCCAGAATTCTAACGAGGTTTGAGTTTTTAACAGGTTGTCAACATTCTAACTTTACTATGGAAGGGCAATGGAGACTCATTTACGCTATTATAGCTACAGCGAATTATTTGAGAAATTGCGTTGCCAGTGTCAAGGTAAAAAACGTATGGTTTAAATGCACCATGTATCGGCATAGTCTAAAACCTGGGATGGAATGGAATTGGAATGGAATGAGCTTTTGATTCCAATCGCATTCCATTCCATTCTAGTCTAAAGTTTCCATTCCGTAGTTTAGTCTGTGACACATGTTCTGAGTATAGGATAAAATATGGAATGAATCTGGAAAAAAAATGGAATGAAAAAAATGTGAAATATGCTTATTTTACCATATAAGGCTATCAGGAAAGCATGGGAGCACAATATGTAATTTATCTGACATGTTCTAACCTATTGGTATTATAACCACACAAACACACACACACACACACACACACACACACACACAGAGACTGGCACACGCATACTATCACACACGCACACACACGCGCGCGCACAGACACACACACACAAACATTGACATAATTATGTACATGGCAGAAAAATGTTCGCAAACTAACAAAGACAGTGCACAATAGCATTGTAGTGTAGTAGGACTAAATTATAGTGTATGTAAATAGATAGGTTTGTAAGCTCGTTACTACGGTCTCGCCGCAGAGCTAGCTTTTATGGTGATATCGGTAAAGCGCCCGCTTCACATGCAATCGTTCCGAGTTCAAACCCCGCTGAGTGTACTAGTTTTTCCTCGTCCGTTTAAAGTAATATTTTCGGTGAAATTGCCTTTGAATGCATAGCATTAAATCTTTTAATTCAGTAAAAACAAAGGGGCGGGGCTTTACCATACTATAACGTCAGATAAATTAATGGAAGTTAGAGTACGGTCACTAAGTACACCATACTAAAAAAAAAAAATAGAGTCTGTCTCAGCTTGTTGGTGCCTAACCAAGTTTTGTTTCTATGTTTAGCATCATTGGGCTGGTAAGTTTTTGAATGTCTGGGCAAAAAACCCATCAGAAACGTATTTCCACGTCGACGACAATGCAAAACAAGTTATAAAATGACTAGGAAAATTAACAACGTGATCAACTACATTCTTTCGAATTGGAATAAACAAAAATATTACTACATGAGTATCATTATAACTTGTTTTGTTGTTTGAATGTGGTTTCGGTTGAAAAACGTCCAAAGAATGAGAAAAAATACAGCTTAGGACATAGGTGTTGCTTTTCCGGCGGCGGCGGCGGCGTCAACACTAACGTGTTGCGTTAATACGTCATTTTCTCACAAACTGTATGCTTCAGACCTTTCAAACTTTGCTTATAGTTGTATCTTGGGTGCTACATTGAAACATGACTAAGCAAATGTGGAAGTGACCTTGACCCTCCAAGCATTGGGCAGATAACTTAATATTTTTTACTTTCAACTTTTGCGTTTAGGTCACTTGTTCATAAACTGTATGCACTAGACCTTCCAAACTTTGCTTATAGTTGTATCTTGGGTGGTACATGGCAACGTGACAAAGCAAATGTGGATGTGACCTTGACCCTCCAAGCAAGGGGCAGATAACTTAATACTTTTTTACCTTCAACATTTGCGTTTAGGTCACATTCTCGCAAACTGTATGCACTTCACCTTTCAAACTTTGTTTATAGTTGTATCTTGGGTGGTACATCGCAACGTGAATGTGAAATTGACCCTCCGAGCAAAGGGCAGATAACCTTATAAATTTTACCTTCAACTTTTGCGTTTAGGTCACCTTTTCAAAAGCTGTAGGCACTAAGACCTTTCAAACTTTGCTTATAGTTGTATCTTGAGTGGAACATTGCAATGTGACAAAGCAATTGTGGATGTGACCTTAACCCTCCAACCAAGGAGCGGATAACTTAATAGTTTTTACCTTCAACAATTGCGTTTAGGTCACTTTCGCACAAACTTTAACATTAGACCTTTCAAACTTCGCTTGTAGTTGTTTCTTGGGTAGTTTCTTGGTAGTACATCACAACGTGTCAGATGTGACCTTCACCACCCAAGCAAATGGCAGATAACTTTAATTGTTACATTTACATGATTTACATCACTTTCTCATGAACTATGATTATGCACTTAGTGTGTTAAAATACACGTTTAATGCTCTTTTGAATTTTTTCGTATTGGCGAGCATCAACGTGTATTGATTATTGCACATTTTACGACTGGACTTTCCCAAAGGAATCTGTTGGGAAGGTTTCACGCTTTTAAACAGCATTGTTTGTACATTATATATGCACAGGTTGAAAGAAGTTGTTTTTTTTGAGTCGATAGGTGTTTCAAAATTCACCTGCCACGATGAAATATCCAAATTTAACACGAATATATCGACATATTTCCGAAATTACCGAGAGTTACCGCCATCTTGATTGAAATTCTTAACCAGAGTTCAATGCGCATATTAGTTCACCATACGCAACCCACCATGCACCGTCGATAGAATAGAATAGAACCGTTTATTGCTACAATCGTAAAACATTGTGTAGTGTGTTTGGTGTTTAAACATATTGTATTGCATTTTTGTAACAAAGTATGCAAATGGTCGGGCCACAAGTTCTTACAACATATATGAAAATTAGCAGTTTGGTAAAGATAATAATAATGAAGTTGCAAGAGTGTTTAAAAGGCAAAAGTTAGCGGACGACGACGGGCGACGGACAACTGACAACGGACAACTCGTCATCCCATAAACCCTGGGGGTGGGAGTGGTGAGGGGGGGTGAGGGGGGGGGGGCGGGGGTGGATGGGGATTTGAATTCTAGTGACAGTTATTGTTTTCGTAAACAAAATCACCATGTTCAGCTCTACCAAACCACACAACGATTTCTTTTTATAAAGCACAACGTCCCATCCTAGCTCAACTAAATTTGGGACTTGGTTTCCTTATAGTATGTTGTAAAGGGTTGCTTAAGTAATGTTGCCTTCCGCAAATTCTTGGCTCCCATGGAACCCAAATTGTGACGGCCCATAACATGTGCAATAAAGGCATATCTAGGTTTGCATGGAAGCTGGTGTATATATAGTTATAATTTTGGTTTGGGATCTTATATCATTATGCATCTTATTTGTACTTCACCCATATTTGGGCATGAGCTCCCTCCTCCGCGCCCACCACCCCCACCCCACATACACCCCTCTCCCCCTTCATTTTTTTTTTTTTACATATTTTTGTTGTTTTGGTCAATTCTTACACATATAGCTATGTTGCCACCCCCCCCCCCCCCTCTCCACCCTCCTCTCCACCCCTCCCCCGGCATCCCCCCCCACCTCACACACACACACTCGACACTCATTTAATTTTTTTTTTACATATTTTTATGTTGTTTTGGTCAATTCTTACAAATGTAGCTATGTTGCCCCCACCCCCACGCCCGCCTTCCAACACCCCAGGGCCTCCACCCACCCACACTCGAAACTCAATTTGTTTATTTATTTGTTTACATATTTCTGTGTTGTTTTGGTCAATTCTTACAGATATATCTATGTTACACCGCCCCTACTCCCGTCCCCGCCCCCGCACAACCCCCCGGCACCCCGCCTCCCCCGACTCTCAACTATTTTTTTCTTCTTCATATTTCTGTATTGTTTTGGTCAATTTTTACACATATAGCTATGCTGCCCCGCCCTCACTGACTCGAATCGTTATTTTTTTTCTTCATATTTCTTTGTTGTTCTGGTCAATTTCGTACACATATTGCTATGCCGCCCGCACCCCCTACCCGCCCCCGCCCCCCCCCCCCACCCCCACCCCCCTATATAAACTATATATTTTTTTATATTTCTGTATTGTTTTGGTAAATTTTATTATCTCTACTGGCCAAGTTCGAAAACCAACCAGATCGGACCAGTAACAGCGGAGTTACGGCTCTTATATTTCCACTCGAAACTCGATATATATAATTTTTTTTACATATTTCTGTCTCGTTTTGGTCAATTCTTATGTGGCCCTGCCACCACCCTCCCCCACTCCCCGCCTGCCCCACTTGAAACTCGATTTGTATATATTTTTACATATTTCTGTGTTGTTTTGGTCAATTCTTACACATAAAGCTATGTTGCACACCCCCACCCATTACGCCCCTCCCCCACCTCCACCCCCACTGGAAACTTTTTTATTTTTTTATTTTTTTACATATTTCTGTGTTGTTTGTTGGTCAATTTGTGTTACCCCCACACCCACCACCTCCAACCATCCCAACACACCATCATCACTACCACCCGAATGTTGTTGTTTTTTGTTTGTTTTTGCATATATCTGTGTTGTTTTTGTTTTATCAGTTTATCAATATGTTTCGCCTCACAACCATCCTCAACACCACCCGAATGTTTTTTGTTTTTTTTTACATATGTCTGTGTTGTTTTGTTTTATATCAAATTTACAACTATATCAATTATGCGCCCCCCTGTCCTCCATGTGAGGAGAGGGGGGCGCATAATTGATATAGTTGTAAATTTGATAAAACAAAACAACACAGACATATGTAAAAAAAAACAAAAAACATTCGGGTGGTGTTAGGTATGGTTGTGAGGCGAAACATATTGATAAACTGATAAACAAAACAACACAGATATATGCAAAAACAAACAAAAAACAACAACATTCGGGTGGTAGTGATGATGGTGTGTTGATGGTGTTGGAGGGGTGGTGGGTGTGGGGGTAACACAAATTGACCAAAACAACACAGAAAATATGTAAAAAAATAAAAAATAAAAAAGTTTCCAGTGGGGGTGGATGGTGGGGAGGGGCGTAATGGGTGGGGGTGTGCAACATAGCTTTATGTGTAAGAATTGACCAAAACAACACAGAAATATGTAAAAAAATATATACAAATCGAGTTTCAAGTGGGGCAGGCGGGGAGTGGGGGAGGGTGGTGGCAGGGCCACATAAGAATTGACCAAAACGAGACAGAAATATGTAAAAAAATTATATATATCGAGTTTCGAGTGGAAATATAAGAGCCGTAACTCCGCTGTTACTGGTCCGATCTGGTTGGTTTTCGAACTTGGCCAGTAGAGATAATAAAATTTACCAAACAATACAGAAATATAAAAAAATATATAGTTTATATAGGGGGGTGGGGGGTGGGGGGGGGGGCGGGGGCGGGTAGGGGGTGCGGGCGGCATAGCAATATGTGTACGAATTGACCAGAACAACAAAGAAATATGAAGAAAAAAAATAACGATTCGAGTCAGTGAGGGCGGGGCAGCATAGCTATATGTGTAAAAATTGACCAAAACAATACAGAAATATGAAGAAGAAAAAATAGGTTGAGAGTCGGGGGGAGGCGGGGTGCCGGGGGGTTTGTGCGGGGGCGGGGACGGGAGTAGGGGCGGTGTAACATAGATATATCTGTAAGAATTGACCAAAACAACACAGAAATATGTAAACAAATAAATAAACAAATTGAGTTTCGAGTGTGGGTGGGTGGAGGCCCTGGGGTGTTGGAAGGCGGGCGTGGGGGGTGGGGGCAACATAGCTACATTTGTAAGAATTGACCAAAACAACATAAACAATATGTAAAAAAAAAAATTAAATGAGTGTCGAGTGTGTGTGTGTGAGGTGGGGGGGGGATGCCGGGGGAGGGGTGGAGAGGAGGGTGGAGAGGGGGGGGGGGGGGGTGGCAACATAGCTATATGTGTAAGAATTGACCAAAACAACAAAAATATGTAAAAAAAAAAAATGAAGGGGGAGAGGGGTGTATGTGGGGTGGGGGTGGTGGGCGCGGAGGAGGGAGCTCATGCCCAAATATGGGTGAAGTACAAATAAGATGCATAATGATATAAGATCCCAAACCAAAATTATAACTATATATACACCAGCTTCCATGCAAACCTAGATATGCCTTTATTGCACATGTTATGGGCCGTCACAATTTGGGTTCCATGGGAGCCAAGAATTTGCGGAAGGCAACATTACTTAAGCAACCCTTTACAACATACTATAAGGAAACAAGTCCCAAATTTAGTTGAGCTAGGATGGGACGTTGTGCTTTATAAAAAGAAATCGTTGTGTGTTTGGTAGAGCTGAACATGGTGATTTTGTTTACGAAAACAATAACTGTCACTAGAATTCAAATCCCCCATCCACCCCCGCCCCCACCCCCTCCCCCCCTCACCACTCCCACCCCCAGGGTTTATGGGATGACGAGTTGTCCGTTGTCAGTTGTCCGTCGCCCGTCGTCGTCCGCTAACTTTTGCCTTTAAACACTCTTGCAACTTCATTATTATTATCTTTACCAAACTGCTAATTTTCATATATGTTGTAAGAACTTGTGGCCCGACCCATTTGCATACTTTGTAAAAAATGCAATACAATATGTTTAAACCAAACACACTACACAATGTTTTACGATTGTAGCAATAAACGGTTCTATTCTATTCTATCGACGGTGCATGGTGGGTTGCGTATGGTGAACTAATATGCGCATTGAACTCTGGTTAAGAATTTCAATCAAGATGGCGGTAACTCTCGGTAATTCGGAAATATGTCGATATATTCGTGTTAAATTTGATATTTCATCGTGTGGCAGTGTGAATTTTGAAACACCTATCGACTCAAAAAAAACAACTTCTTTCAACCTGTGCATTATATAATGTACAAACAATGCTGTTTAAAAGCGTGAAACCTTCCCAGACAGATTCCTTTGGGAAAGTCCAGTCGTAAAATGTGCAATAATCAATACACGTTGATGCTCGCCAATACGAAAAAATTCAAAAGAGCATTAAACGTGTATTTTAACACACTAAGTGCATAATCATAGTTCATGAGAAAGTGATGTAAATCATGTAAATGTAACAATTAAAGTTATCTGCCATTTGCTTGGTGTGTGAAGGTCACATCTGACACGTTGTGATGTACTACCCAAGAAACTACCCAAGAAACAACTACAAGCGAAGTTTGAAAGGTCTAATGTTAAAGTTTGTGCGAAAGTGACCTAAACGCAATTGTTTGAAGGTAAAAACTATTAAGTTATCCGCTCCTTGGTTGAGGGTTAAGGTCACATCCACAATTGCTTTGTCACATTGCAATGTTCCACTCAAGATACAACTATAAGCAAAGTTTGAAAGGTCTTAGTGCCTACAGCTTTTGAAAGGTGACCTAAACGCAAAAGTTGAAGGTAAAATTTATAAGGTTATCTGCCCTTTGCTCGGAGGGTCAATTTCACATTCACGTTGCGATGTACCACCCAAGATACAACTATAAACAAAGTTTGAAACGGTGAAGTGCATACAGTTTGCGAGAATGTGACCTAAACGCAAATGTTGAAGGTAAAAAGTATTAAGTTATCTGCCCCTTGCTGGAGGGTCAAGGTCACATCCACATTTGCTTGTCACGTTGCCATGTACCACCCAAGATACAACTATAAGCAAAGTTTGGAAGGTCTAGTGCATACAGTTTATGAACAAGTGACCTAAACGCAAAAGTTGAAAGTAAAAAATATTAAGTTATCTGCCCAATGCTTGGAGGGTCAAGGTCACTTCCACATGTTGCTTAGTCATGTTTCAATGTAGCACCCAAGAGACAACTATAAGCAAAGTTTGAAAGGTCTGAAGCATACAGTTTGTGAGAAAATGACGTATAACGCAACACGTTAGTGTTGACGCCGCCGCCGCCGCCGGAAAAGCAACACCTATGTCTAAGCTGTATTTTTTTCTCATTCTTTGGACGTTTTTCAACCGAAACCACATTCAAACAACAAAACAAGTTATAATGATACTCATGTAGTAATATTTTTGTTTATTCCAATTCGAAAGAATGTAGTTGATCACGTTGTTAATTTTCCTAGTCATTTTATAACTTGTTTTGCATTGTCGTCGACGTGGAAATACGTTTCTGATGGGTTTTTTTGCCCAGACATTCAAAAACTTACCAGCCCAATGATGCTAAACATAGAAACAAAACTTGGTTAGGCACCAACAAGCTGAGACAGACTCTATTTTTTTTTTTTTAGTATGGTGTACTTAGTGACCGTACTCTAACTTCCATTAATTTATCTGACGTTATAGTATGGTAAAGCCCCGCCCCTTTGTTTTTACTGAATTAAAAGATTTAATGCTATGCATTCAAAGGCAATTTCACCGAAAATATTACTTTAAACGGACGAGGAAAAACTAGTACACTCAGCGGGTTTGAACTCGGACGATTGCATGTGAAGCGGGCGCTTTACCGATATCACCATAAAAGCTAGCTCTGCGGCGAGACCGTAGTAACGAGCTTACAAACCTATCTATTACATACACTATAATTTAGTCCTACTACACTACAATGCTATTGTGCACTGTCTTTGTTAGTTTGCGAACATTTTCTGCCATGTACATAATTATGTCAATGTTTGTGTGTGTGTGTCTGTGCGCGCGCGTGTGTGTGCGTGTGTGATAGTGATGCGTTGTGTGCCAGTCTCTGTGTGTGTGTGTGTGTGTGTGTGTGTGTGTGTGTGTTTGTGTGGTTATAATACCAATAGGTTAGAACATGTCAGATAAATTACATATTGTGCTCCATGCTTTCCTGATAGCCTTATATGGTAAAATAAGCATATTTCACATTTTTTTCATTCCATTTTTTTCCAGATTCATTCCATATTTTATCCTATACTCAGAACATGGTCACAGACTAAACTACGGAATGGAAACTTTAGACTAGAATGGAATGGAATGCGATTGGAATCAAAAGCTCATTCCATTCCAATTCCATTCCATCCCAGGTTTTAGACTATGCCGATACATGGTGCATTTAAACCATACGTTTTTTACCTTGACACTGGCAACGCAATTTCTCAAATAATTCAGCTGTAGCTATAATAGCGTAATGAGTCTCCATTGCCCTTCCATAGTAAAGTTAGAATGTTGACAACCTGTTAAAAACTCAAACCTCGTTAGAATTCTGGGAAACTTACTTTATCATGCAAATAAACATGTCTGCTATTAAACATCAACAAGGAAATAGGGGGTGTTAATACCTTCTAAGAAAATTTCTTCAGTTGTATACTAACACCGGGTCAAAGGTCAACACAATTTTTACCCCTTGCAAATTTCATACCCTGTCTACTTTCACTTCTCAAATTTATATCAAAAACTGTCAAAAACATGATGAGCTGCATTTTCAATATCAACAACATGTCCAGAATACAGTTACGCCAAAAAATAACAGGAAACTGCACTAAAAAAAGTTTTTAAAGAAAAAAAGATTAGCACTCTTTATACAGAACTACTTTCGACTGCACCAGGTGAGCACAGTCCTGTTGATTAGTGTAATTAGACCTGTAGATCTAAAATAGTTAATTATTGTTGCAATTGTATATATGTATCGAGTAACTGACTACATACAAATAACACGTTTGTAACTCAAGTCCAAATGTCTATAAATGTCGAAGATACAACAAAGTTAGTTTCAAATTTGCGAAGTTTTATTTTTGTCCGTCATGTTTGAACCAGAGCAACCATCCCCTTGCCGTGGGTTGAACTATAGTAGACTGATGACGTCATTCAGGTTAAACCATTGCGTATTCGATCAAACTACGGCTACTATGGTTCGTGATCGAAGTCACTAGATAAAACTACGGACATTTTGGAATGTTGAATTTTGGGATTGAAAACGTTCATTGTGAAGTTGAATTAACGATATCAAGAAATGATGTTTTTGATATCAAAAATTGAATTACCGATATCGCAAATTCGTTCAATTCTAGATATCGCTTATTCAATTATTGATATCGCTAATACAATGTTTGATATCAGTATTAGAATTAGTGATATCACTAATTCAATTACCGATATCAAAAATTAAATTAGCGATATCCAGAAATGAAAATTAATTGTTGATATCTGAAATTGAATTTGCGATATCGCTTATTGAATTAGCGATATCTGAAATTGAATTAGCGATATCGATAATTCAATTTCTGATATCAAAAATACATGATATGTATTTTTGATATCGCTAATTAATTCTTGATATCGCTAATTGATATCGCTAAAGAGTGATTAATGAGAATACGGCTTGCCACAATATGTGGGATTTATTTAGCATGTGCTATAAACGAATTTTATATCTTGGGATATCTCATTCTCGCTTGTCAGAGCCTCACAACGGTACCTTTTCTGAATCTGTAGTTCTAGAGAATGGGGATATAGATCTACGACTCGGTGTTATGACTTTTGTTGTTGTGTACTGCATTCTTATATAAACATATGTTACTGTGAATGCTTTATAAACGTAATTCATGCATGAATGAGACAACATTGAGAATATGAATGGTAACGTGTCGAAAGGATGTAAAACGAATGTCAAAATATAGTGTAGTGACGTGTAAAAACATTGCAATGGCACAGTGTATGTCATATATATATACGTTTTTTTTTACAAACTATAGC